>WACJ01000346.1:0-317516 GCA_008973525.1 Stenopsyche tienmushanensis
ACGATCCATCTCGACGAATATGCTCGAAACAAAATAAATATTGAATCCGACAGTAGAATTTACCTGTCAACTTCTCATTAGATCGCCGGATGTGATGCGCATACTCATTTCATTGATAAGCCCAAAAAATATCGATTGAATTAATAAGCAATCAATTCATCTGAGGACATTAGATATAAATTATTGAATAACAACAGATGAAAAATATTAATCCCCAATGGCACGATACAAAATTAGCATATAACGGATCGTTTAAAAAAATGCGCATATAATAGAAGAAGCACCTGTCAAAAAATCACATTTGACCGATGCATAGTAAAAATAACGGTTCATAAGGAAGCCTATTATAATGCTAATAAAAAGTCGCCTTTAACTCTTTTCTGATAAAATTAATAGGAACATCTGCTTTGAATAAAGGCATAAATCACGTATGTAAATAAACAGATATTATCCCAATATTTAGCATTGCTTAGGGTGGAATATGAAAATCCGTTTAGTAATTAAATTTGTAAATAAAGGATTGCTAAAAGTATTAAAATTGAGAGATAATATTATATAAAGTCAAAACACAAATATGGCGATGTATACTATCAAGGATCATAGTGGAAAATGATCATCGCAAAGAAGTCAGCTAAAATCAGTTAAAGTCACTTAGGGATATTTTTCAGAATGTATGAATGAGAAACACATTTTGGAGGCATCATGATGTTATGCAAACATTAAAGATTTATGGAGAAGTGTTCTCAAATTAAGATTGTGCAAAATGGGTATAAATCAACCCTTAAGCAATAGCGACAACTAAATGAATTTAATTCGAAACTTTTGATAGAGGCTTTATAAACACAGTTATAGTTTCTATTTCCTAATCAGAAAGGCTTTAGTTGGATTTAATATTTTTTTTTGCTATAAATATTGCGATTCTTCATATTATTACATATGTATTGTATATATATATACTTATTATGAATACTTAGGATCCTATGTTAAACAACATAGAACATATTTTTTGTAATGAAGAAATGACATTTTTTTTGGAAGGAATTGTAAGGAAACGACCTCGAATGAAGGGAAAATAATATCCTACGAACTTATTGTGTGTTGTATTAATATTATTATATTTATTCATAAATGATTGAAATATATCAAATTTGAATCGTCTTTTATTTATATATATATTTTAGATCTACTATCAAAATTAATGTATGTACATTGGATCAAAGATGAAGTGATATATTGGATCAGTCAAATAATATTTTCGATAAGAGTGCTGCTATCTTCAACCCCGTTATATCATTTGAAGAAACCAAGCTCCCCAAGACGATCATCATATGTTAGAAATAATGTTTATTTCTACACATTGAATCCAAGGATATAACAATGATCGAATCCGTATCCTAATATTCTCATTCAAGCCTATATTTCTTTGGGTTCCCTTATCGCGATCGCCATCTCTCCAGAAAAGAAATTCACCACGTGTATGCATTTCCACGTTCCAGTAAGCTGACAAAACAGCATTCAAAGAGCGAATTTAAAGCAGTACATGTCCTAATAAACAACAATGATTTTCTAACCCGCTACAACAATGGCGCGGTCCTTCGCGGCATCGGGACGTAAAATCCTTTGGCGCGTTATTCATTGCGCCCAATGCAGACGTCGATCCCTTTCAACAAAGACCTCAAAATGCCAAAGGATTTCGAGATCGATGCTGCGATAAAGGCATGAAAGGATTCGTATAAAATTGTTGCATTGAAAACTTGCATTTTTCCGCTAAGGATGTTTCGGGCGGACGAAAAAAAAGTACGACTTAATGCGAGCGACCTTGATCCACTTTTTTATGAAATGCCTTTGTCATGGAATCTGAAAGCTTTTTAGCGGTGCATTGAAGCCTTCTACATATAAAGGTCCTTTTTTATTTGATATAAAAACTTCGCTCGGTGGTCATGATTCTGTGTGCATTTTCTTTTATGATTTTCAATGCGTCCATTTTTTTGCAAGTAGGGCATCCTTCGAGTCCATTCTGAGTATATTTGTTATTCAATGCATCCTTGAATAAAACGGAAATTCCTAATCCTCGTAAGTAGGGCAACGCGAAAATTGTCGTTTTTTATATAAGCATCTTTTTGCGAAATGGATTCCTTTGAAACCGCATTTAACCGTATTCATAACGTAACATCGCCCTCGAGTTTTAAATTACACTTTAACAACCTCAAAATATTCAATTTCAATTTTTAGCTTAAAAATATACTCGAAAATTATTCAAACTGTTGTTATATCCATTTCTTTTCATCTATATATAATACATAAATAGTGGGCGTTGCAAAAACTTTTCCAATATAAATTCTCGTATTATTTCAAAAACAAAGCACTTCAGCGCTATGCTAAAACGATTTCTGGGAATTTTGAACGAAATTGAACGTGTTATTTTACATTCATAAAGCACTTAATTATGAAAAATACCCGTATCGTGCAAATACGCACATTAAATTAACCGATACGTTTTCCAAATTACAATGAGATGAAAATTCCCGGAACGATTCGAACAACTGCTGTTGAATCTTTTGTCGCAAAATGAATGATATATGTTTCCAGTATTGTTGCTATTGATTTTTTTAAGTGCCTACACAATGGAAGTCCGGTGTAATGCATGCAAAAAGAAAATTTCCTCCATTTTTTCGATCTTAAATTACACTCTTCGAAATTGGCAATATGCTACAAAATAATTTCGCATGCCGCGTGCTATTATAATCATTCAAAGAAATGCATATCTGCAATACACATGTCATAAATCGAAATAATGAATACCGAAAATATGCTATTTGATGCATGTATTTTTTGCGATGTTTCTCCATCGCTCCCAAGCGATTTGCGTACAAATTATACGGTAGCCATGGCGTTGCCTGATAAAAAATATTAGAGCCTCCCTAAATTCATTAGAAATTCATGAAGTCGAGCTAATTCAGAAGCAATCTAGACCGTCTGCCCCGGGCGCCAAATCTTTTAGGAATCCGTTTTAACGAATGAATAAATTTTGGGCTGTTCGACAATTTGCGAACCCATAACAAATCGATCGAAATATTTTTATTTTGTCTGAAAAGCTCATTTTTAACACTACCGGACACGTGTCGATTGAATATAACAATGGGTGATTTCATAGCTCGTTATGTACATAAATAATCATTTTGTTGTTCCCCCGCATATCGGAATTTTGAGTAAATGGCTGTACTTATACTAATAGATAAGTTCTGTTTAATATTTATCTACCTGGTGTTTTTTGTGTATATTTGAATTTAAATTTGCCATGCATAAAGTATTCGTGTGATGGGTCAGAGTGCGCGTAACAATGCATAAGTAGGTAACGACACGTGCATAGCTGTATTGTTATCGTCGAAAAGGGGGTCAAATGTTAATTATTTTGATAGGTCAGAATAATGATATTGGGTCGGTGGGATATCGGCTGTGATGTGGTAGCGCGTCGTGCGCCGAAAGAAGACACGAAGGAAAGGAGGCAAGAAGGTTGGGAGCTGGTCGTGCGCGCTTTCGTCACGTGTCGCGCGCGCGTCAGTCCTGCGCCATGTACTATGTGGTTAGTATAGTATGTGTGTTGGTATATTAGTAAAAGTGGTCGGTGGTGTTGTGTGGTGTGTGGTGAGTGGTGTGCAGGTCCGCAGGTGTGCGGCTCTGGGAACCGAGGGTGCGAGCTCTTTCCCACGGCCCGTCAGGACCGGCGTCATCATATTTGGGGGCCAGGTGCAAGGTGCATGCAGAGGACGCGGACAGATTTTAACAAGTGTGCTTTATTTATACTCGCTAATGTAAATTTGTTGTTACACCCGCCTTTCCATGGAACCGTTCGTATTGCGGAACTGTCGCTGAAAGAATCCTTTGACGAGACAGTGAAAAATACATCAATTTAGTTTATTACGTCCATAGCATCAGGAAAAAAAACTTTTAATTGAAGAATTTCATTTTTTTGCAATGTATTTGATATATTTTTAGTCTTAATCAAAAATGAGAATATTTTTTTAATGGAATTAAAATATTGACAATAACGAGTTAAATCTTAATTTGTTAAAAAAATATTCAAACAATTGAGAAACTTAGTAATGTTGATGCCGTGAGAGAGATAGACACGCCCTTAATTAGCAATCAATCAAATAAAAGCTAAAATTTAACGCGTGTGACGCAATTAACCAATTAGAGCATTTTCATTCCCCCCATCACTTTTCCGGCGCCAATTAAAATCTCATATAAAAAATATATTTTGATTTCAGTCTCGCAACGTTATATTTAAATATCCGATGTTATCGTTTCCAAAGCTTCCTTTTCCCATATATATCGTTCATTTTATTTAGTCTTAAAAATATTAAATTTACCGCATATATCGTTCGTTTACACATCATTTTAAATTACAAGCCACTATGCAAATTATATTTTTAAGATTTTACTACCATAATAAATAACATACAATAACAATGCCGACCATTTTTTTAGCTACATTCGCCCCAAATATTATGCTCGTTTATTGACGTATAACAAGTGGCACTTTAACAAGATATTATACCTTGTTATAATAGCAACAAGTGAAACAATGTACAGTAGTTATCCGAGGGTTATTATCATAGGGGATGAGGAAATAAATATTGTGGAAGATTTCTGAAATTGTTGAGAACTAATTACGAAATTGATTTAAATATAAATTGACATATTAATCTCCTAAATTGGGACTCAATGACTTGATAATGATAAAATATAAACGGTTCGAATATTTTTATTCGAATAAGAACAATTTAAGATTTAAATACTATGAATGATCTATTTAGAAGACGATGATACATAATGATTGCAAATAAATTAAATTAATACTATGCCATTATAACCTGAAGTGGAATCTGCTAAGATGTGCAACAATTTATGGTGGGAAAAATATGTAAATAAGTAAAAGTTGAACAAATTAGCATTACAGGTTGTGTTGTATATACGATCGTTCATTGTATCCTTTATCAGTTGAAGAAGCTATCTTCAGATCCATTATTTAAATCGGAATTGCAGGATTCGCCATACTAAATGTTATCCATACATAATTATGATCATCATCATCATCATAGCGCAGCCACTAACAGTCCACTACAGAACTATGGGCCTCTTCAATATCCATTCATAGGAAAGGGGTTACATCCATTTCGTCTGTATCATACATTCACCTCCTCATTCGCTCGATATTGAAGGTAGCATTACCACCGAGTTTTATTTTGAACGCTCACCCAACGGGTATCCTGAGTGAACGTATTGACGAACGCTTTCGCGAACGTCTCGATAAGGAGTTTGGGGTGTTTGTAAAGACTGAGTAGTTTTCATAGGGAGATGGTGGAAAACTACTCTAGACGACCTTTTTGACTCTACTGGAAAGGGCTTTCTGGAGTACAAGGAGTCCAGTCCCCCCTTTCCTCGCTAGGGCGTTGCCGGGGTAGGGTGAAGACATACGTGACGCTTAAGTGCATCTCGGATTCGCTCCTACACCAACTGAGGGTGTCTCCCCGTCACCGTACAACTTACCCGAGCGGATTCGAAACTGAGTGGTTTCGCCATTTTTTCAGGTTGCCCCTCTCAGTTCGGCGATTACAAAACGATATAGAAGTCAACGGAAGACAATGTTGTTTTTCGTTGCAAAGTAAAGATCATCAAATGCATCTCCTCGAGGCCGTCTTCTTGGTGTTCTTCTTGTTCCTGCTCCGTTCCTAGAGCCTCTCGGATCCGAACCGGTGAGGTTCCTCGAGTTCCATACTGCTAAGTAGGGAAGACCATGCAAGAGACAACGAGCGACATGCAAGTTAAGATTCGTATAAAAAGCAATGAATAGTATATAAACTGGGTATCAGCTTGCTGTTAGAAGAGTATTTAAGTATCTACTCTGTAAAAAGGTACTAGTCAAGTGGCCAATAGATAAAATACATAAAATCGTATAAGTATAATAGTTAGGAGTAGTCAAATGTGGTTAGGCCGCAAAAGTATTAGTCAAATTGTATTAGCAAGGGGTAGTGATGTCGCATCACAGTATTCGAACTTTGACGCTTAGTGTCTACCGGGCACAATCAAATAATATTTAATCGGTCAGACTGGGAGTAACTGGAAAAAAAATATATAGAGACATAGCTGAAACGAATAGGTTAAAGTCAGGTATCAAGTAATATCCAATAGTCAGGTCCATATCAAATAGTTTTATAGTCAAGATTGTATTATGGGAGCAGTCGAAAAAGCATTTTGCTCCCAGTGTTCCCGCGTTTATGTGATAGTAGGAGGCGGATGTGTGCGAGTGTTTGTTAATTCACTTACCTTGGAAGCTTGGATTATTATGATCTTACTTGCGTTATTATCCTTGTTGTAGTTCCTCTCATGTGACGCGGTGAAGATGTTCCATTTTTTGTGCAGATGTCGTAAAAACAATGTTTTTCGGCGTCACTCGCGAATTTTATATACAAGTGTAGTCGGCGTTTCGTCAGAGCGTACGAATGAACTTGCGCGGGGGAGAGTGCAGGGGGGGGGGGTCCCCGGCGTTGAGGGTGCCGACAAGTCACGGAAAGAACTCAACGTATCACAGAAACGAATTATTTTCGCAAAGCGTATCGAGCGCCGAGTCGTTTTACCTCCGACTATCGGGAGAAGACTGAATGTTAAACTTTGACAATTATTGAGAGGTTTTTAAGTCCTTAATTTTATTACAGTTAAGCGTCGATTGGGAACGGCCCACTGGAGGTAGAGAAAATAAAGGCACAAAAAATGCATTTCTTTGAATTTCGATGTTTGCCATAAGCCGCATGTTTAGGCGATAACGAAGGATGAGATGTAATAAAATTTAGCATTATATTATAATGTTTCGCGTGTAATTTTCGTTAGGACAAGATGAAACGGTCTTACTGATGAAGGGGGCCCTGTCGGAGGGCGCAGCCCCGGCGGTGAGGTGCCGACAAGTCACGGAAAGAACTCAACGTATCACAGAAACGAATTATTTTCGCAAAGCGTATCGAGCGCCGAGTCGTTTTACCTCCGACTATCGGGAGAAGACTGAATGTTAAACTTTGACAATTATTGAGAGGTTTTTAAGTCCTTAATTTTATTACAGTTAAGCGTCGATTGGGAACGGCCCACTGGAGGTAGAGAAAATAAAGGCACAAAAAAAATGCGTTTCTTTGAATTTCGATGTTTGCCATAAGCCGCGTGTTTAGGCGATAACGAAGGACGAGATGTAATAAAATTTCGCAGTATATTATAATGTTTCGCGTGTAATTTTCGTTAGGACAAGATGAAACGGTCTTACTGATGAAGGGGGCCCTGTCGGAGGGCGCAGCCCCGGCGGTGAGGTGCCGACAAGTCACGGAAAGAACTCAACGTATCACAGAAACGAATTATTTTCGCAAAGCGTATCGAGCGCCGAGTCGTTTTACCTCCGACTATCGGGAGAAGACTCACATAATTATGATAATGAAACTAAAATAATTAAAATAATAAAACTAAAATTTCATAAGTCATTTCATCACAGATTAGCATTAAAACATATATGTACATACAAATTTTGCAATTCATTCCGACATATTGATTTTGCCTGTCGGACCACGAAGTTTTATTTAAGAAATATTTACACTCTGGCCAATTACACAAAATATTTCGTAGATTGCTGCTTTAAGATATAAATTAAAATTTTATATTACAGATATGTACATGGGTAAGTTTTTTCTTGCTCGTATTTTGTGCTTTTAATCGATGATATCTCATACAGCTTATAAAGACTCATAAAATCGATTCCGGTCTTTAAGATATGTAAAGTATGATATTCTCGATGGCTTGCAACATAAAATATTATCGATGCTAAATTTCGCATCCAGCGCATCTCAAATATTTATATTCGTCAATCATGCTGGATTCTCTCACTACAATCCGATAAGAATTTATAGCGAAAACGAGAATTAAAAAGTTTTTCGAAACTACTATCCCGCGTGATCTATGAAGGTTGATTTATAAATGTAACGATATAGAACATCATCTCATTATGATCCTTCCAAAAATCGTTTGCTCATTATTATTCACCCACACACGTGTGAATTTACCTGTACGATCGTTCTTTTTGTTCCATTTTTTGTCACTCTACAGGTTAACTTTCATGCTTAGGGTTAGCGATCGTGTGTAAGGGGTGCGCTTCAGGGGGAGCCTTTCTTTCTTGTCGAACTTATTATTCAGTGCAACCACCTGAGCTATTTACAATACATCAATATCGAAATACGGGTAAACAACGCAGTGCAATGGAGCATGCGAAAAAGGTTATTGAACACAATGCATTCCGGTTTGAAACGTGGATTCATCAGTTTTTATGTAACGGCCATTCGGTGACAAAGGAGTTAAAAATACGTTAGATATAGTCGAAATGATTTGAATTGATTTAATTTTAAGTAGATTTCAAATCGAATTTTATAGAAAGGAAGATGAATGCCATTAGATCTAATTTGATCTGTTATATTGATTATCAAGGTAATAAACTCAATGAAGATGATCTAATGTTATTATTTAGATACTGTGTCGGAATCCCCCCCATTAAAGAGTAACTATTTGTGTGAAGCTATGCCATTGTTGATAATCGTTAAATAATTTGACCCTAACATTAAGGGGAGTTTCCCCCCCATTTACTTATGCAGCGTGTCGGTCACGTTTAACCCCTTTGTGAACGCGCGCCAAATTATCAAACATAACGCCGCTTTTTTACGCAATTCCTCCACTCGATCGTTTGAGAGCCTCCGTTTGTTGTATTGATTCGCAGAACGTCGTGTCGGATTTTATTTATGTGGACAATCCAAAGCGATTACAATCGAGCGATGCGTAAATTCATAATAATGAGTGCACTTCCTCCGGTCGTGACTGCAAAGTGACGTTTCGCAGCAGCGTTTTCGCTCATATTCGCTCCTCTTTACTTATCTCTGTTTGTCCGGTCTCGTTTTGCTTTCGTATGTCCACTCGCTGGAGGAACGCGTTTCGGCGAATAACGAGATGTCGTTGCATATCCTGGTTTCTTGTCTTCGTGCAGCGTGTTTGACATCACTCAATTATGTGATCAACACTAACGACCCTAATATACACATGTTCGTAAACTGACAAACACGATTTGTGAACGACTAGCCAAAATGAATGTTTCGTTATTGATTAAGATGAATTTTTAGATGAAATTCGATAACATTAAAAATTGTATGTCTTCGATTAAGTTCTGATAATGATAAAATGGCGCGAAGATAATGAAGAAGAAAAACGTTTAAAGTGAAAAAAAATCCTACGAATTTATTGAGTGATGTTTTATAAATGCTATTATATAATAAAAATCTATATGTTGTCATGTATAGTATATTTTCCTGAATAAACGTTAATCCAAGACAGGTATTAAATAGTGTTTTGCATCAATTCTGTTAAGTATATTTATAAATTTATTAAACGTTCAAACCAAAAATATTTTAGATTCAATCTCATTATAAAAATAAAGATATTTGCATCTCAAATGCAAAAAAGCTTTTCATCAATCCGTTTGAAAATCATCAAGTATTTTTTAAAAATCATAAATTACATCACGATTTTTATGATATTCGTTTCTTAGCTTCCTTGAGCTTTCTGTGTTATTAAACATGTCCATAGATTGCATCTTTATAGCAATATTATAATTTGCATCCAAAAATATATACCCATTAGTGCATAAAGTCTCCAGAAGATGGTGTTGGGACTTTTAAAGGATCAATTAAATATATTATCGTTTTGAATTTGATTAATCATAAATTTAAATATTAATGTAAAATTATAGTAATGTATATACTTTGAGCGCAACTGGACACATTTGCGTTATATGAATGCAAGTTAACGAATCGTTCGTTAGCGGGTGTTATTTAATGTGCAATGAATGCTGATTACGAGATGATTCAACAATTTCATCATCCAAGAATCCGGAGAATCTCTTGCACGGAAATGGTATTAATCAATTAATAAGCGTGGCTGATGTGTCGAAGAATTCATAATTGGACACAATTTCATACCGAAAAAATGACAGTAAGTTTGGCCACAAATTTATGTGGATGATTAACGATGTACGCGTGTTTGTTCAGTGTGTAATAAATTTTATTAATGTCTTTCAGCTGTAATCAATGCATCATTATTATTTGGCCATATTTATTCAAATTCGTTCATTGATGATGAAATGATGTCGCAAAAGTGTAGTTTAATATATTTTTTTATTGCATGAGATTATTGATGGATGATGATATTCGCGAGATGATTTCGATTTAATCATAACGGTATTTTTTTATTGGGAAATAATTGAGAAATTATGTGATTTATATGAGCGCTGCGGCATAAACAGTAGCGACATTGCGCGCGCACGTCATGCTGGCGCAAGCGCAGCACGCGCGGCGTGCGCCAAGCGCGTGCTGACGCAGACCACGCCTCCAAGAAGTGGGGGCATCAGCTATATAAACTTGCGCAACTTTGATTCGAAATCACTTCTCAGTTTAGCGGAGTAGAGTGCGTGTGCTTTACACCACTAAAGTCCGCGAAACTTTGACATCTACGTAAACATTTTTTGACATTTGTTCGAATTTTCATCCGAAAATGTGTCAAACACAAGAAGCTAAAACTGATCATAACCAAACACATGAAATTCAACATCATCCTGAACTTCAATTGCCTACATCGCCATGGGCCAAATTATTCAAAAAGGTATTTATTGGCAATGTTTACATTTATTCAATCAACTCTTATGTTATGTCGATTCGCCATTTAGTTTATTTAGTATGATTCTAATAAATTTTTATTTTATTTTAAGGTTTCCAGACGTAAGCTTAAAAACACAGCAAAAATAAACCTGAACAAATATTGGTCCAAATTCGGCGAAATAATGACATCTCCATCGAAACCCAAAAAGATCAACAATGGCGCTTGCAAAAGCCATGCCAAGAAACGTCTCTTCCAAGATGAAGAATCTGAATCCAATCAAGACTACAATCTCGCCGGAATAATCCCAGGACGCTATGAAATCCTGGACGAAGACGAAATAGATCAAAACATAGCCAACGAAATCAGAGAACTCATCTCCTTCAAAAACACACCCTGTCAGCTTTGCACGAATCATTAGTTTGTATCTCAACATGTCTTTCGTTTATATATGTTATATTTTTACATGTGTTCAATTTATCGATTAATCTTAATTTACTTGTATATTCAATCGAAATCGTGGTCTTCCATTAATGACAATTTAATATTTCTATTGCTCACGATTATTTGATACTTTATATTTTCATTTGGTATAAGAGCTTTAATCAATAATGCACGTTACTATCTTTAAGTTTGCACATTTCTTAGTTATATTTCATATATCTTTATTGTTCTAAATCAATTCAATGTCTTCCATTTAGAATAAGTAGATCGATCGAATGTATTTCATATCATTCGGTGTATACGCAATACGAAAAGCTTTACTAGAATTAAGACAGATTATAACAAATTTTATATTAGATTTAAGACCAACTGTGATATGATTATATATATATTATATGTATTGAATTTTATAAATCATGTAGGCCGAACGTGCCAATCTAGTATAGTTATTTTTGCATTAATGCCACCCCTGTGCGTGTGTGCCTTATTTTTACTACTATTTTAGATATTTTTCTTATTTTTAATTCATGTCATATGTAATAAATTTTTAATGTACATTTACGATGAAAGCTTTAATTAGTTGTAAGTTTACATGTTTAGATTATAAATAATACACACTTCCTTAGTATTAAAGCACTCTTGATTTTAAGTTTAGGTATAGATATGCTCAAAATTGACTTAATTTGTAAGACTTGTTTATATATTGTATTATTATTAAGTGTTTGTGATAATAGTTTGTAATTTTTTTTTTGTACTTTTAGATTTAAGCTTTGTTCCAATTATATTCAAAAGATCTCTCTTTCGAATTAATATTTTTTCTAATAAAAACATTTTTTCCAATTTAAATACATCTATTATTTACTATATGTAACACATGGTATGACAAAGGCTTAAATTGGCTTGAAAAGCATTGACCCCCCTATTTTTATACGAGCATTATAATTTATTCATTCTGAAAAAAATATGTATCGGTCCACTTGATATGCTAAACTTGATATCATGTGAATTTTACACCCCTTCGTATTTCGCCCCGATGAATTCTATCGTTTGGCAACGTTATATAGTTGCACCCCTAAATAACGGTCATCTGCCATGGACGAACTATTCGTTATAATTGCCTTGCCTTAAATTATTCCATATAAAACTACCCTGTATTTCGTAACTGTTATTACACATATTGATCAAAGGAACATTATCATGAATGTGTTATTAATAGGTTATTATAGATTAAGAAACATTTGATTTTATCATACGTTCTCCATATTTGGATTCAAATCTAGTTTTCTTTGGTATCTTTATTAACAATTTGACTTGGATCTTGAATTTCAATCTGACATTATTGAACATTTCATTATGATAATTATACGAAGTAACTCGGCCTTGTTACACGTCTTGTAAGATGTTATCTTAACTTAAACGTTCCTTATATAGCATAGTCGTAAAATCATGCATTATTTATTGAATGAACTATATTTCGCAAAGTAAATGTTGTTTTATTCATCAATACTATTATTGATCTGGAGAAAAGATAAAAATAATAAGCATACCCTAGGTTTCTTCAACAACGTAAAACGTACCAATCAAAAATGTCATATTTGCCCCCAAAATCAATAATATTGGTTGAGTCTAATATGTCTAATAAAAGTGACTTAATTTCTGACATTTTCGCCGAAAATGATTATGAAGAAGATTTGCAAAATTTGAAATTTCAATATATTTCAATTTCAATAGACGATATTGAATGACTTCAAAATTCAAGAATAAAATAATACTTTAATTCAAATTAATCAGAATGATTTTATATAATTCGTTTATTCCTTATTAAGCTAATATTGATCCAAAGGATAGTCTATTCCTCAGAACACTTATTTTGTTCGTAGTTCGTTCGTAGAAAAATAGATAATGATCTCCTGTTTCAGACTAGATTTTTTTTTCGAATTATTTTAGACATACTCGTACATCAAATACGGGTTTATCTTCTATTTATGTTAATATATTTGTACATGTCTATCGTTATTTACATCATTTGAATGACAACTGAGAACATGATTATTGAAATTAGAGCAATTTTAACATTAGAATATCTATGGAGGTTGATCTATGAACTGAATATTTTAAAATTGACAATGAATATCAATGATTAATTGAATTTTGATTAATTGATTTAGTTCGTCAATTCTGTATTATTAAAGTTAGGGTTCAAATCCATTTTTAAAAAATATCTATAATATTAAATTAAAAATCGTATTTAAGATCGATCGTCTTGTTCCAAATTTAGCCTGATTGATTTTTCGGTTTTGAAAAATTAAATATATACCTAGATAATTTATAATGATGAACAAGGATGTTTATGAATGATTGGTTTGCAAAAATCATTAAATCATTAAAAACAACGATAATTTCGCCACTCACTCATATATCCGTTTCTACAAAATAATTCCTATTGAATGTTCCAAATGATCGTATTGTGATTGATGATTGTAGTGTGGATGGATGTTTATCAAATAATTGTATTTATGGGCAATGAATTAGGCTTTGAAGGGTTAGTATGAACTTATGTTGTGAAATTATTAAAGGGATTTATTATATGTAGACTTTTTCAAATTGAACAAGATCCACCTTTTCTATCAATATTTATCAGATTGGTTGGTATTTTTCACATATTGTGAAAAGAATTTAAGCTCTAATAAAATTAAATATTAATTTAAGAAAAAATGGATGAATATTTTTAATCCAGTTGATGAAAAATGAATTTTTATATTGTTATTTATGAATATTTTTAAACTCTCTTCTATATTTTTCTTATTTGTCAGAAATGCAAGGATAAATAATTCGATTTACGGACAACTTTTTAAGATCATATCTCAAGATGATAATACATTACGCATGAAGGACTACATTATTCTCAGTTTTCTCACCTTATATTTTTGTCGTCGTCGACCAAAAAAGTTGCTCCGGTCTTGACATTTATTCAGTAAATTTTTCCTAAAGATTAAAAAACCATCAAGCGACCTTTATTGATGGTGTGATATCAATTGATATATGTATTTATTTTATTTATTTAGCATGAACTTGAATTTCATGAATCTTATCAAGGCGTTGAAGATTTAGTACAACACAACTGTGTCATTGAATTTATTCGCCCTAAAATACAATCAATCACAAAGTACCGAGACATTTGAAGCCATTATTTTTTTGCTATATGTATACAGGAATCAAATACAGCGGCGAAAATCGAAGAGGTCTTCTAAGATACATTTCTTCTGAATTTTTCACACCTGGTTATGAGGTACGATTCGAACAATGACAAATTTCATAGCATATGTTCAAACAATAACTTTCCACTATTCAATGTTGGTTTCCGTAGAATCATTCATCTAAAAGTTTATACGCGTAGCGAATTGTTTTTAAAAAGCGTCCAAATCTGAAAGAAAAAAGCGCAAAACTGAAATTTTTCTGCGATTCGCAACGGCCACCGCTTCGTCACGGTTTGCACGAATTGACAACCTTTTGCTAATGCAAATTGTATCATATTATATTAAAATTGTATATCATATAAAAAATAATGTAATCTATAGATCAATTTAATATTTAATAACCTGATGATTAATTTGTAGATATGCATATTAAATTTATGAATAGATATCTACACTGAAAATCTAGCATAGAAACGTCGAAATTATCGCTTATGTTCTGGTATAAATATAAAAGTACATAGAAATAAATCTTCAACAATCGTTGTAGTACCAATTATGACCTGAATAAATCATTGCTAACTCATGAGCACTTGCTGCTTCAAACTATCGTTTAATACTGAATATATACGGTTCGTCATATCAGGAATATTATGACTACGAAATATTGTGCAGTATAAATATACTTTTAATTGTCTATACCTTATTGCCTCACTTTAAAATAATTTGTAGATTTTCATCACTGTTAAAATCTTTAAATTTTGGAGACTTTAACGCTTAAAAATTTGGCAGTAAGCAAATGTCTACTTTTAGCGTATAAATTTATATTTATCAGTTGTACCCAGACAAAAGGGCGTTTTTATACATGAAATGCATTTCTTTATAACAAATTTATTAAAATAATCACCATTGATATTTAAAATCTTCCTCTACCTATTGGGAAAATTTTTTGATTATGTGGTTTCGATTTGAAACAGTCCAAGAGACCGTTTTTGATACCATTATTAAATGTATATTTTTTTCATCAGAAAACATCAGAAAAAAAACGCGTAACATAACGAATGAACACAGGAATTAAAAGTTTAATAATACAAAATTTCCGTCCAAATGTATATTTTTGTCATTACAATCTTCTATTCAGATCATGAGAGCTTTCTCCATCTTTTTTATAACTACTTGGCGTTTGCAAGCAATATATTTTGCATTAATAGGCAATCCTGCTAAAATTGTGACAATCAATTAGTAGATATTTGATTTTGATTATTCACCATTCTTAATTATTGATGAATTTACCTTTCAACGTCCCAAGATTTTTTTTAATCTTATAAAGCTTTAGATAACGTTGCTGATAAAATATTAAGTGGAAATATTTGGTTTGAAAGGTTTTCTATCCATGGTTTGACTTGCCATTTTAACAAGCTACCCATAGAATCTACAAACATAGATAAATTTGGGTGCGTGGCTTTGGTAATATCATGTTAGCATCCTTACATTATCAGGATCGGAACTAATCGGGGGTTGCTTTTGTCATGAATTTATCGAATTGAATAGAATAATGAAATAATAACCTTAGTTCGGGAACGGTTTCGGGAATGACAAAGAAACAGTCGGAGTAGATAGTAGTAGTAGTAGTAGATGCGTTTTATATCGATTGATAATAAATCAAGATTATACAATAAGGATAAAAATAATTTTAAAAAATAATGCTTGGTATATGGATGGATGTATGTAATTTGATATCAGATTGCTATATTATGGTTTGTAAGAAAGTTGATCGGATTTATATGATAATTGATTTGATACAAAAATGTCAAGAGGCAATTATCGAATATTAATTTTTATGTTTAAATCATTTAATAAATGCTAAATCGCAAATTTGGAATATAAATGCCATCTAAATTATTACTTGGAATATACATGACTAGTTTTGATTTAACATCCCTAATAATAGTCAAACAAACGCGTAATAGATTTAATAAATTATGCATGGTCGAATGAAATATGAAACCTTGTTCTTGCAACTCCAGGAAGCGCGTGCCTTTGCTCGTGCCTCTCCATTAGTCATGGCCAAATCTTAGAACAAACTATAATATATGGGACGTAAAATTTCCACTCTATTATGGCTCAACTTCTTGTGTAAAATGCCAACAAAAAACCATGGGAGATGATTATCTTGAAATCTTTAATTTACATGCTGACCCAATAAGGATCTAATTTCTAGGACATTTTACCAAAATAAGCGTTGAATAGGCAGGAAATCGTAGCAAGAACTGATTCGCAACGCTATAAATGCAATATGTTATTATTGTATGACATTCATATGAGACTGAAAAACCTTACAAACTACGACTGGAAGTGCATAGAATCATAGCACGCGTTTTGAAATTACCGACAAAGGAGACGGCGAGCCCTTAGGTAATGCATTTTTAAGGTAAAGGGCCGGTAAATGTGATCATGGTCGGTCCCTCAAAAGCATTGTTATATTTCATTACATGCTCAATACAAAAAGTTTCTTTGAATATAATTGAAAATCATGCTAAAACGTAAGAGAAAAATAATTAATTGGTTGTCATATATAATGCACATTGGTATGAAATCATCCATTTCATCAATATATTAGGGTGTCCCATAAGTTTCTTTCATTTTCATATTTTGCATTACATCAAAATTTATTGAATAATATATGATCCGTTCTGCCAAAATTTCTCAGGTTTGTTGGCAAAATATTGATCAAGGTACATTTTTATATCATTTTTTGAATTAAAATTTTTGCCACGTAAAGAATTTTTCAATGAAAAAAATAAATAATAATCTGAAGGGGGAATGTCCGGAAAGTATGGAGGATGAGGTAAAACATCCCAGTAAAATGATAATAATTTATTTCTGACGAGCAAAGACACATGAGGCCTGGCGTTATCGTGATGAAAAACAACCTTTCGTCTGTTCGCTAATTCTGATCGTTTTCTGGCAATTGCATCCTTTCTGAAGTATTTTCTCGTTTCATCTTGCTGAAGTAGCTCATAATAAACTACCCCCTTCCAGTCCCACCAAATGCATAACAAGATTTTTTTTGATCTTGCTATGCATTTGGTTTAGCTACAGTTTAAGCTTCTGTGCCCTTGGTCCAAAACCGTTTACATTGGATTTTCTCATAGAGTATCCAACTTTCGTCTCCAGTGACAAGTCTCTTCTAAAAAGGTTGTGGGAGAAGAAGATTGCATGTTGAAATACGCTAAAGTTTATTTGAATCAGTCAGTTCATGAGGAAGCCACACATCTGAACGATTGGTGTAGCCCAATTCTGTCAGATGATTATTGACGGATGTTCGTGGAATTTCTAACTTGTTAGCTATTTCGCGACAGTATATCGCGGGTTTTCTTCAACCATGGCTATGATTAGATCTGTGTTCATTTGCGAAAGAAACTTATGGGACAACCTAATATTGGAGATAATTTTCAATCGATTATTTAGATTCTAGAACTATAATTTCAAGTTTTATACGGATAGATAATGAAAAACATAATTAAGCCTATGAGAGGCTAATCTGCAACAATACATATAAAATCTATTTTAGATGTTTCGTTGTTAACACTTAATAGAATTAGGGTTGATTTTTGTTATCATAACTTCATAAATCGTAAGTCAATAATGCTTTTATAATATATTAAACATTACTGATGGTTAATGAATGGTTTTTAAAATTATTATTACAAATCAGCCAATTATTAACGGCCCTGTTCTTAATCAATTGTCACAGTATTTAATTTCTCAGAAGCAGGATTGCATGGCATATAAGGATTGAGATAGTCGATCGGAAATATGAATAGATATGTCTAATCTCTCAAATCTGTTGCCAAATACACTAATACTTAATTGCGTTACATTAAGACTTATTTAATAGTAAAATTTGTAAAATTAAGTGCATTTCATTCTGAGACAGCGTATACATGTATCAGTTATTTATTAGATTCTATTAATGATCTACTGGTAAATTAATAGTAATTTATAATTTCATACAGTGGTAATAAGATAACAAGCGATTGGTGTAGTTTGAAGCTTATTTCGAATATTTTTAGAGACGACATCGAAGAAAATGTATTAGTTTGACTGTACTCGACACAAGTCGGAACAATCGTCCGAAGCTTTCTTTGCGTCTTTGCGAGGATGCTGCGGCGTCTTTGTCGACATCAAAACGACCAGGATAATAGAAGTTAGCCGAAATGATTCGTCACACCCTGACGACAAACGACGAAGTGGCACAAAAGCACACGAAAACATAAATGGCTATGGCGAATTGTTCTACTTATACGGTAATAAATACTCGTTAATTTAACGCCTAGCATCGGCAGGACAAATTATGGCAATTCATTAAACATCGCTTCGATTAGCCATGACGAACTACCTGTGATAATTGTGCTCATACTCACGTTCCCGATGCAATATATTGTATTTTTTGATATAATGTGTTGCAAAAATTTGAGTCAAATTTGACATATTTTTTTCGAAAGCTCTTGCTGCTGTTTGGTAGAAAATTAATTATAAAGTCTTCGAGATTTTCTACCGAAACGTGTAATTCGGTAGCGGCTCAAAGTCGTAAAAAATGATGAGCATTAAAAAACATGTACACTTGTGATTAAGTGAGCATAATTAACCACAAATTTCAATTGGAATAAGACGACCGGCAATTATGTAAATTTGGTTTTAAGATATAATTATTCCATTTAGTGATTGTTTCTTCAGCTTCGAGTCTAATTAAAATTTGTTTTCAATGGTCTCGAGTAGCAATCCACATCAGAAGACACCCCTCGAGCATCATCATTCAAGGGATAACAAAGGAGGTGACCGGTTCTTCAGTAAAGCTCAATTTTACGACTTATACGAGGCCCTAAGGCTCATCGGGAATATGTTTACCGGCATCCTTATTTTTGTAAGGCCTTAGAGCTTTATTTTGCTTGACTTTGCTGGACTCTAAGGCTTTCACGCGTTCCAAGACTCGTTTTGTTGACAATAAATGCCCTGAACACGTGTTTAAATGGCCACTTTATTTTTTTCCTTTGCGATATATATCTGGGTGTGGATCAATAATATTATTTTATGCAAGAAATTTCCAAATGTGAAACTCTGGACACCATCGAAAAAATATTTTTGATAATAATTAATATTTAAGACTTTCTTTTGCAGAATACGTAATATAATTATAAAATCACCTTTCTTGACTTTCATTTAATTGCTTGAATCATGTATGTGCTGATAGTACGAGAGACAGTGACATTATTTGTGTAATTATTCCTACAGTTGATTCTTTCTCATTTTGTTGCTTTGATATTTTTTAAGTAAACAAAATGGCAATCAATCGCGATGATGTTGTTACCGACATTTATAACAATTTTTGAGATCTGTAATTACGAGTAAATATTTAATATCTTGTAGGTACAAGTTTGAAACTATGTTGTAGCTGCTCATAATAAATATATTATATGTACTTAATATTTGTATTGCAAAGGTTTGAAAATTGCATTATCAGCAAATCAAGTTCCCGCCCTATAACTTTAGCCATGTCTATCGAAGTCCTAGCCACTTTGTATCGAAAATAAACGACGTTTATTCAATAAGAATCAGCGTAAGCTACTTGTAGACAAAAAAGCAGTTTTGTAGATGTTAATTTAATGCTGGTATATATAATTATACAGGTATTGAAAATTGTTATAAATGTCAACAACGTTGAAATCTTGGTTAACTGTAAATATTCTGATTTACATAGTATAAACACTGACTGATACAAAAATTAGCTTTGTAAAAATGGATGCAAAAATAAATAGTATTTGGTTGGAAAATTAAGATAAATGGATCATATTTTAAATCCTTAAAAAAGTGTACATAAAATCACCATTAGTTAACAAGTAGTTGGCAAGATTTTGCCCTAGCTTACAAGAATATAAAATATGCATATAATTCTCTTCCCATTCTTCATATACACTTTTAAGAAGCTGTCATCGCCCGATTAAGAAGTGTTAACAAAGAGGATCAAATTACATTTAAAGATTATTTTTTAATGACTTGAGTATGTTTATTTAAATTGCCACAATGAGGAATTATGTCTTTTTTAATTAACAAATGTGTTTATGTTTAGATGAGGGTGTTTCATTTAATCATTCACAGTATTTTTCGTTGGATAAATTTATCATGCCTCGATTTCACCCCTATTTGAATATCTACTTTAATACGAATAAATTGAATTCATCATGCCTAATTTAATAAGCTGATGGTAGTGAAAGCACATTTAGGTTGACTGTTCATGTCCAATACCACACGAGTTTGTAGTCTCTAATCTCTGCACACATTCACAGTTTCACACTTGGCCATAACTTAAAAAGGCGTTGCAGCATTGTCCAAATTAAGAATGGTTTGTATTTTCTTGATACCATTTTACACAGTGGAAGAGATCGCCAAATTCAACCCTCGCCGACAATGGGATGTTTTGTGTCGAGGATGGACCCCTTGCTGCGCTATACGGGCTTATTATACAACGATACGTTTTATAAGATACGAAAATTCTTCGAGAAATGCATTATTTTGTAAATGGGCGTAAACTTCCCGGACCATTCTTACACCATAGCTTATAGATTTTTCAGCATTCACGTGTGAGCTTTTTTTTCGGGTTCTTGAGGCCGAGTGGTGGGCTTTACATGGGAGTGGCGAATCTAAGCATCTACTCGTGTTGATCATAAATCTTATTCCATTCAAAGACATCTTCGTTTATAAATGAATATATTTTCAAAGATTGGCAGCCCTTAATGCGTCAAATCTGGGCTTTTAATTCGTTTTTCGTCAGGGGCGGATTCGGAGGCTTTAACGCGTTAGCCCCGGGCGTGGCATATAACAGGCGATGTCCGCTTGTAATAAGACTTTGCGACTGGAAGCTTCAAATCATTTTCAACCCTGTGGCTATTTCATGCATACACTCAATTTATATTTTAAATGCACAGACGATGCTGGATGGTTGTAGTGGAAAATTAACTCGTTTAATATGGTTTCTGATCATTAATACTCAGTCATAGAGAGACAAGTGAAATTATCAATAATAGTAAAAATTTCCAAGTAATGTGGTTATAGCATTTTATGAGATGTAAAGTGCTTGCAAAGTTGAAGATGTTTATATTTGCAACGAGATTAATTTGTTATTAACTACAATATATATGTTTAATCATAAAAGTATTTGTCATTTAAATGCTTTGATAATATGAAATCGAGTCCAGAAAGAAAAAGGTCATGGAAAAACCAAAAGAAACTATCTCAAAAATGCTATATAATGAACAAAAAGGACTTTATTTTGGACAAACTGGAATAAAAGAACACAAGAAAGAAGGATTTTAGAATTTGAAGAGGAAATCCTGTTTGATCCAGTTTACTCACAAGTTTAACTTCAACTGTTTTTGTATTAAACCATTAATTTTTAATTATCTATGAAATTATGATGTTGGTATGTCTTGAATATGAATATTGCAAGTATTAATATTCAAATGGCAATAAAGCCCTCACATTTAAGACGTTATTTATCATATTTGTGTGTTCATACCTTTTAAAATAGTTTTATTCGGAAAACTTGAAGATATGTTAAGCTGCTTGGAATATATTTAACTCTTTCGTGCTATATTTCATGAAATAAAAGCAACCCTAAGATCCTTATTTATTGCCGACTTTTATAACGCAGATTATCAAGCCGATATAAAATGTTTATAGCCAGGGATTTATTGAGCAAAACTGTACCAAATGCTATAAAAAATTTCTTTAAGCTCACTATAAGCTGTGTTCGAATCGAAATATTTTATTGTTGTATGATTTTCGAATGGAATCAAATGGAAGCTAATTTCGAACTTTGTATCTTCGGCAAGAGTTAAGATGCATTTAATTTTTTTTATATGTGGAAAATTAGTCGTGTATGAAGATTTCCCCCAATTTGGAGGAAAATTATTTAAATAAATGTTATATAGTTTGAAAAGAAGATGACCCTTCTTCACCTTTTTGTTATTATATTATTGTATTATTCCAAATGATTGAATAATAAACAATACTCCTTCTGAAAGGCTAGTTTACTGAAACTGAAACTTAATATCCGTTCACTTCTTAAGGTTTGTTTATCGATCGATTATTTTCATGAAATGTTTATATTGAAGTTGAAATGAACACAAAAAGAATTTAGCATACGATACCAAAAAAACCACGTCCGATATGGTTATTTTGTAATAACGCGAAAAATCAATAAACAAAAAAAAATTGGGAGCTTAACACTTCTTCGTCTCATGTTTTTGATATTAAGGTAGCACATAATCCTAAAGGGAGCAGTTAAATTATATGCGACCACAAACTTTGCCTTATTTGCTTCGATTCTGTTTGTATGAGGAATATTTGGGCTATCAAGCTGTTGCTAAAAATACAGATTCGTTTTTGCTACTGAAGTGGACGTCATAAAGATATGTATCCCATGGCAATAAAGCTTTTCGTCGAAGCGACCTTTTTCCTCAAAAAATAAACACTCCCGCCATTCCTGTTTGATTTCGAGTGTCGAATCCATAAACTTGACGTTTCATCCTTATTTGCTTTGACCGGCTTTATTTGTCCGTATATGGCACAAGAGTGTCCTGTACTAATAAAGGTCTTAACAAATGGCCCATGCTGTAGTTTGCGCAGGATAACCAAAAAATAAACAGCGCGGAGACGGAATCGAAAAAAGGCAGGATGAGGTTGTTTGCAGTTCACTTCGAAAATGCATTTCGCAAACAAACATGCGCCCAGAACCTAAATCCTTTAAAATAAGGCATTCAGATAAAATAAACATCACGGACTGTTACCTCCATATTCTGCCTGAGTAAGGATTTAATTCTAGCGTAAATTAAATAAGGGTCGATAACATTCAAGGACTTATGTATTTAGACATGAACATTTTTGCAATGCTGATTATTCAGAGCATTTTTGTGTAATGGTCTTTCAACAACAATTTATTTTATTTGTACACAGAAGTAACTATTCGATGTGGACGTATTCATCAGGAGTCCAAGCAGAAGTAAATGCCACGCTAAATAAGAGCACTGCGGGATATCTGACGATTAGTATCGAGAACCATACATTTTTTCTAAATGTATAATGTTCCTTTTTGTATGGTTTAAGATTTAGTTTACGCAACAAATCTATTCGTTGGACGTTATTTAATAATGTTTGTGTTGAATTAGTTTTGGACACAATGCAAATAATTGGTTGACTGGCTCCAAACAAAATCGGATAAGCTATATTTATGGTTCTAAAAGCTATTTTATACAATATTTACCTATTATGACAGTGGGTTTTTTCGATACCTAATATATTTTGAAATTCATCAGTTCTATAGCATCATCTTGGTGCATATGGTAGTCGTGGATGCACATGTTAATCCAATCCCTGCAAAAATTAAGCCATATTCATGCTATCTATATCGCAAATTCGCCTCCTCATGCTCTCAATTTTGAAGGCAGTGTGACCCCAGAATTTTATTGGTGAAAATACTCATCCAGCGGACTATCGTCAGATGACGCAAGCTGTTTTCGTGACCTTTTCAATAAGGAGTCTTGAATATTGATTTTATTAAGAAGAGCTTTATAATTAACTAAAATCCTTTTTTTTGTTGCAAAAACGATATCAAACCGTTTGGTGAAAATCTACGCCAATCTCAAATGGTCTAAATTTTAAAATTGTGTATCCTCAATGTTGTAGCCTTGTAAAATTTTGAATAGGAAGACTTCGTCCTTTAATATTCACGTAAATAATGTATATTATTTAGTATTAAAGCTCAGGAAAAAAATGTACCTAACACAATAAGAAAAATGCTCCATAATGGTTTTAAAATTCTGATGAATTATTTAGTTCGCATTTCTTTTCAATCCTATATGGAATATATCTCAAAGGGATTGTAGCAATTATTAGTATATATTAATCCTTTTTCTGAACAAATTTTCCATCCTATTACTCGAATGATGAATACTAAAAGCACGTAAGCACCTAAAATAATATTAGTTTATATGCCGATTTCATCTGGCTCCGAGACGGCTTAGGTTAAACGCATATAGATAAAATCGTAATAGTACAACAAATAAATGTTTTAGAGTTCGACAACAATAATTCATTTCTGGAGATAACAATAGCTCACGAGCAGCTAACCAAACATTGGCCAAAAGGTCTTCTTTTATCCCAGAAAAGATCAAGTTTTGTAAAAGCCCTTAAATCGAAGACGGCGGCGGGGCCAATACATTTATTACTAAGAAGAGGGAGAATCGGGCTCGATTGGTACCTATAATTGATAATCTTGCAGTATTATATATTTATAAAAAAAAGTAGTCAAATTTGCGTTGATTATGTTTGCAGAATGTATGCATACAATAAGAAAATAATTATGGAATCCTTTGAAGCCGAGCATTGTCCACATGTCATATAATGGAATATGAAGTCCCGAAAGGCATAAGTAATTTTCGGTTTTAACTCACCTAAGATGTGACTAAATTATTACAATTTTTATTATTCGGCAAAACGAATCCTTAAGAATTTTTCTTTGACAGCACGGGAGTCATTTTGGCTCGAGCTATATCCTTTATGTGTCGTTCATTCTTCTGTATGATGCGTTTTGGTGTGCTTTGTATTGCTTTATTGTCACATAAATGATATTTTTATGAAAGGTAAGTTAAGTTGGCTGAGGAACATTCAAAGGAATTCTGCGCCACTCTGCTGCAATTCAAGAAGAAATTGCTGAAGAATCATGACAAGCGAAAGAAAAGCACATCGAGGAATCTTTGAAATACCAATACTTTTAATCATTTTTTTTATCTTCTTTATAATTATATAAAACCAATATTTTATAAAAATAAGCCGTTTTTAGTAGTGCTAACCTTCATTTTTTTCCACTAGAGTAGCACACTATAATACTCATAATTTTGAAAAGGTACAAAAATAACAATTACCCCGCGATCTTCATAATGTGTACACACAGTTTAATTTGATTTAAACAGAATCCCATTCAATCGGAACAATTGTCCGCAAAACTGTTGTACGACGAACAAAATCTGCACGGGACAGGGAGCATAATGTACGAGGCTCGGGTTCTTAAAGAAAAATATCTTTTGTGTATCCGAAATATTCCATTATCGTCCTCAAAACCTTCACGGTTGACTTGATGACATCAATTAAATTATAAAGTTTTGCAATATTTCTTCTGATTCAATATCTTTCAGTGTTTGAACAATTTTTCGACATACGCCATGAGCAAACGTTTATTTTTGTTATCTGCTTCATTCGACATTATAACTAGGGGGAAAATATCTTTAAGATATAAAATTACATTCAATGAAAAAATACGGATTAGAGGCTTTATTATATTGCCCAAAAATGTATAATAATATGTCATTTCTTCCATTGAAATGAGGCTAACAAATACAAGATTTGCCAGATGAAGCGTTACCAATTTAACTTCATTGTTGATATCAATCTACTGGCATCAACCTTATGAAACATTCTGCTTTAGGCAAAAATAATTATAAAATATTAATTCATAATAGAATTCAAAAGAAATAATGAAATTGTATTATATTTAGTAATTTCTTAATAAAACTCATAAGGTAAAATGTTTACACTGAAACAAAATGTATGTGTATTTCACCATTGATCGTTTTACTGATACTGTCAGCATCGCAAAGAATAGCTTAATGATGAGAACCAGAAACGATCAATAATATTTTATCTGATGATTCTGTAGGTGATCCCAAATCAAAATAAGGACACTAAAAAGCTATCCATTTGATAGTGTCAATCAATACTATTCGCCAATATAACGAAGGATTACAAATCGAAAATCAAAAATACGAAGAAGAAAGAACCGTTTGAAGAGCAAAGCTTTTGAAACATTTTTGAGTCGCCATACTCGAATGTCGTATTTTGAAATGAATTTATATTAAGTGTATCTCTAAACAAAAAAAATGGGTCTCATTATAAGAAAAATACACTTAAACTACAAAGCAGTGAGTGATCCTAAAAAAACACGTATTTGCTTAGATCATAATTTGATCCGAGCAGATACATGATTTTCATATTTTTAGGATCCTTGCGTGAAATGAAATGCACAAATGAAAAGTGTTTTGAATCTGTAAATTATTCATACTAATTACAAAATGTCTATGTTGCCAGAAAAAGCTTTTAACGATCGTTTCTTTTAACTGCATTTCCTTCAATGGGGACGGATTCTAAAAGCGGACAATCGGTCTTTCGGTGCGATTTCAGGGGTTTTCAGGTTTTGACAATCACTCTATAAAACCAAGATCTGTGTCTATGATAAGGCATGTTCTTTGTGTCTCTTTACACCAACATATATGGACGTTCATCCATTGAAGATGGCATGACAATATCGTATTGTGATGTTCGGTAGGCGACTCTTGCATTTGATCTCATTGAATAGATTGAAGTCCTTTATGCTCTTTACATAAATAGCATTTGAGGTGATACACTAGTGTACTCTAACCTAAGTGAAATTGATTTGTTTTGGGACAGTCGTTACGGGACAATTATCAGGAAATCGATTATTGAATTCCTTTTTTTTTAAAAAGATTTTATATTTTTCAAACAACATGAACGGTTAGAGATTATAAAGTACATTTTCTTTTAAAAAATGAATCCTGAAAATCATCTAAATATAATCTAGAGTTGTATCAAACGAAATATCAATATCCAATAGAAATGATATAAATTTTTGTACAAAAAATATTTATTTCAAATATGTTAATTATTAGCCGCGAACATTAGGGGCCGTTTGACACCAAATATGTTTGGTAAAAAAATATCAAATTGAATGGTAAGAAGTGTGCAAGGATACAAAAGATTTTAAGGCTGGAGCTTTGAATTGGTTTGCTTTTGATGGCGAGCTTTCTAAGACGCTGAGCCTTTAAAATAACAAGTGTTTGCTCCAATGGTTATCAACAAAGCTTTATTTCAATGGACACATCACATTGGTCTGTTATGGGGAATTTTGATGGATATTTTCTATCCATATTGCAAACGGAGCCTCAAACATCCGATTCAAAAGAAACGCATTATTTGGTGTATATTCAATTTTTATTTGGGTTTCGACGTACCACGACAATAGATTAAATAACCTCTTCAAAGTTGTTCCACGCATTTCTGGAAATATGAACGATGTTACATTAATAAATACACAAAATCTTTAGAATAACCAATTATCGAAAGTATATGTAAGAAATATGTAGGAAAAAAATTGCAAGCATCGATCAAATTGTATATGCTTAAATCAACAGTCTCAACTTTATGAAATTGACTCTAAAATAGTTAATTTATTCATCGGTTTGTCAACCAATTTCACTCTCTTAACATTTAAATGCAGTCAAATATCAGATTTCGATCTTGTAATTCTATCTTGTAAAATATAAAAGACAATCAGAAATAGTTTTGTATTTTTAGTGAACCATTACAAGATTCATCAATACTTTCGATTGTATAGCTTTTGAGTATTAAACTGAGGTCTAAATATGAAAAATGTGGTGAGAGACCACATATTAGATTTAAGTCAAAGGAAGCATATTTCCAAATGTAGTCTATGTTTTTAAAATTAATTTGAGACAAACAAATGTATGTACATTGGATTGACCTTTGTAGTTGCCGTCAAATAGCACTGCAGATTCGTTTATCTTCGTTCTTTTGGATTGTTATTACAAAGCCTACTTACTAACAATTTGAATTTTGCTAGAGAATAAATAAGCGAATTATTTTAGAGTTGTTGCTATTACAAAAATAATCTATTAAGAATTTTTATATTTGCCAAATATTTCAATCAAAATGTATCATATGGAAATAAATTTATACAAATAAATACATCCTGCCAATTATCTATAATAGAATGCACTCTTAAGTTCACAATAAATCATTGCAAATTTTCTATTTAAATTGTCATATAATACTTGCATTATTACGAAAAAATCACTCGAGTGTTGGAAGATCCATTCTTTCGATTGTTCGACAATGGAATTCCTTCAATTGACGACCATCATTTTTCAACGTTTTCATAATTTCGGGTCATTAGGTACCCATATTGGCACTAAATATCCACCCTATGGAAACGATAAATTTTTGTGAATCGTTTGGGCTTCCACACAAGAAACTTTTCAGCTTGGAATCCGAAACTAAATCGCAATTAAGACCACGCTCCGGTGATTGTCCAAACAGCCGAATCTCTTTTCTTCTCTATCACTTTTTTTGTTCCGTTTGCCACTTTTAAGGTAGTTTGCTTTCAATAGGGCAAAAAGATCGGTTTATTGTGCTTGCCTGCTGTATAACGATGCTGACGACAGTTTAAAATATGCATTGTTGAGTTCATACCATGAATAATTGCTTGGGCAACCCAGTTTTTGTGCTCGAGTGTAATTTGCTATTTATATTGATTCGTTTTTTACACGAAAAAAAAAACATCTCACTTTGAAACTTTCAATTAAAACAACAAATATGAAGGAGGTTTACTACATAGGAAACCTTCTTGACTTATTGCTACTTGTATCATTACCCCAGAATGAAAGATTTTAATCTGTATCAAGTCTTCCAGAATAAGCACGCTAATCGTTCAGCTACATTGTATAATTTAGAATTATATCTGAATGTAAAAAATTGGATGCACTCTCAAATATTGACAATATCGAAACATTTAAGATATCATTTAAGCGACAATCTATACAATTCATCATCATTCATTCACTTCTTATCCGACGGAAGTATTTGCAACCAGTCAAGTAATCGTATTTTTTCCTTGCTAGTCTACATTTTATAAAATCTAGGCCACAAAGCCAGTCTTCATCCTGTAACTGTTGATCTGATAAGCATCTTCTCTTTCTTGAAATTTAATAAAGCTGTGACCTAGCTTAAAAAATCGCAATATCCTTAATTAAAATTACTTTCACTTGATTCAATTTGTGGCTTGATTGAGATTATCCTTGATTTGGTAATTCGTACAGATTTCAACAGAAGTATTTTTAATAAGAGGGATTTGAATACATACTTCCTTCCTAAGTGTATTAAATAAGCATATTATAATGTCATCAATGATTATATTAGTATGGAACAAATCAATATTATCCGAATACACTCTGATCTATCCCATTTTTTTTGACAAAATTTTACAGGGTACAGGATGTCATTCGGTTAATTTGAGGGGACGTCACATTTCAACAGAACGATTCTAAATATGTAAAAAAATCCTTGAAAGGAAACGAATCTCTCGACTTTTTATATACACTATTTTACGTGCCCTTAGCAATAAAACTAGACTTGAATACGAAACTAATCACACAATTTAACCCCTGTCTACCCACACCTCGCCCTTAGGACTATTGTGTCAACCACCTAACATACCTTCAAAATTTATACAGTAATAATGTCGAATGAGATGCTGCGAGCAAAAACATCATAATTTAAATATTTATTTTATATTCCATAATGCATGCATTCAAATTTTATCATTTAATTGATTACATGTATTATTGGCATTATATTGCAATATTTTAAAATTGAAATTGAAATTATTCTGGATAAATTATGATGCTATTCCTTGTGGATTGGTAGGTATAAAAATCACATTTGAAAACGAATCTCCAGAAAAAGTCACTAGTCGAACAAAGAATATTCTTTTACCTGCGGAATAATGTGAAATAAAGTATACACAACCGATATATTTATTACGGATTTTCATATCCAACAACAAAGGACCCATTTTAACATAGTGCCAATGTCTATCAATCTTGTTCGCCAAATTATAGAAAATATTTCCAAAAAGATCTTTTAGGGGTCGAGTATTTATCAATACAATACAATGGACGTCGAGAATTACCATGCTAAGTAGAAAAAAGTCTTGTCATCCTGATGGCGATATTATCCTTTTTGAAGCTTGAAAAAATAAATGTATTTGTATTATCATCGATTAGACTTCGTCCGATTAGAACGAATTGTGAAATCAATATAAATATATTTTTAAAAGCAATTTATACTTGGAATTTCAAGGCAAATACAGGTTGGTAAAGTGTATTAAATGTCAATATTGAACGTGATAAAATTATCAGCAAACTCACTTGCAATAACGTCTATAAATTGTTGTATAAATATTGTGGCATAAATGTGTAATACTATGTAATAATTCACGAAATATTTGTATTACATGTATTTCTTCGAAATTATAAATTTAATCCGCGGATGTTCCAAAGTATACAATAACATCTTAAGGAGAGCTTAGCATTATCTTAGTACAATTTCTCATTGTGCTCGAGAAAAAAATGTTGCCAAACAAAGTGTCCATTGTGTGCAACAGCCTCCCTTAATCTGCCGGTTTTCTACTTAGCAGTTTTATTTGCTCTCGTGAAAAGATGCATGAAATCCGACACTTGCATCTCCTATGGACCTACGTTTTATTTTATTAAACATACTTAGGGACCCTTTGTTGTGGAAATAAAAACCCTATTGATGGCCAAATAATTTCTTTAAAAAGAGATTCTCTGGTGAGATTAGGGCCGCGCAATAAATACTCGGGTATCGAATTGGGGTGCACGTGGTTGGCAAAGAGTTAGCAAAAAAAAATCTCGATTAAATTACTTTATGGGGTATTTTTTATGAATATTAATTCAATGCCTTTGGAAATTCAATCCAGCTTGAACCACCCCCAAAATTAATATTGATATTAATCTATCTCTGCGAATTCAGAATCTAATGTAATCTTAACACTCAAGCTCCCGCAATTTTCGAGCTATTTAGCTATTCCCTGTGGCTTTGAGAAAAATGTTTATATTTTTCTTATTGTTATATTTTTGCACGAAAAAGGAACACTGATAAATATTTTTCATCCATTTCATAAGTAGATTATTATCGATGGTTTTTGAGTTCATTTTACGTAATGCTACATCATATCCATCAATTCTCAATCTATGGATATGTTAAATTATTTTTGTTGTAATCGCATATTACGCAACTAAAGACTTATAATAAAAATAAGCATTTAGATCCGTTTAACGTATGAGAATTATGGAAATTCATTGGGTAAGTACTTACTATTATTTCAAAAAACTTAAATAATTTATATCACAATGCAAAAATAATAAAAGCATTCGAGATGGATGTATGACCTGGTGTTAAATACTTATGAAAATTTTCTGTAAGGTTGGGTCTCTGAGTCTTAATGATATCAAATTCAAGAAGACACTTAGAAAAACCTTAGAATTACATTACAGCCGTACTCTAAAATATGCTTAACTATCCAATTGTACTTAGTAATACATTATCAATGCACCCAATGTCTTTTGAACATAACAATACATAATGCGTGTCCAAATTTATCTATGCGAGGAAAAGACACTTTGTATGCACACGTTATACTACTCGAACTTATCTTCCATCGCGTAAGAATAAATTGTGTTATTGTATTTCAAAAGCGCGCTTCAAAACTTCATTCTACCGTAATCTGATGGCTTAACTTATTCAACCAACAAAGACTTAATTTAACACTTGCGTTTCGTGAATTTCTCGTTAAAACTGCAAGGGTATTTACAGCATCTCGTCCTTATTCAGGCGCAAATATTTGAAGATGTTATCCACCGGTGGGTTCTTTTCGAGTGCTGAGATTGCACAAGAGATAAATATCTCGCATTTGTTGCAAAGATGAGTATCTTCGAAGGGTACACATCAAATTCGCAATGTAATGAGAAGCAAAAAAAGTTTGACAAAAGCACCTTTATGGAAGTATAAAGGACGCTTTGTGTTTGATAATCTAATAACACATTTCGGACGAAATAATTGAGATCATTTGTTTTTCTGTAAGAATATCGTTTTTGATTTATAGCTCGGGCCAAATGATGTTTCGCAACATGTTGCCCAAATATGGTACGTTTCAATTCTTAGAAATGCTAAAATAAACACGCACGTCATGGGGAATGTTGGCATTATGGCTTGTTGAACAAACAGGTCTTTATGACATATACCTACCTAATGATGGACGAATTCCCGAAAAGGAAATAACACAGGACATTTATTGCGTGAAACCTGAATCTCTATCTAATTAGACCGAAACGTCCCCATTCCAGCCTCTTGACTAATACCTTATCCGGAAAGGACCAATCTTGACATATGATAACTAAGGCGGCCAGTATGTTATACTGAACACACTTTGTAAAAAAAATATATAATTAAGTGTTAATGTTGGAAAAAAATATTATTAACATAATATGATGAATAAATTCTTTATAATGCAATATTTGAATCAAACATAATTTTTGGTTCAACATAATTAATCATTTATGGCAACGTATTGTAATAAGTTTTGAGATAACGGCCGATCCGTTTTACGATGTCATCTATAGATTGTTCAAATGTCAAAAAGGCATCTAAAAAAGATCGGATGCTTGCAAAAAAATCGATTTATTAACCGAAAGCGCGTCAGAAATAACGATGTGCTTTTTTTCGTCTTATCTAAACCACGTTTTGCAACAGGCACATTTTAACATTCCATCCCTTGTATCCACGCGCTTCTTTCAAAGCATCCCTTGCTAGAAAAAAAAGCGAAATATATCATATTACCACCGATGGCGACGAACGAGCAAAACCAAATGTTTTTCCGTCTTGGTGATTTTAATCTCTTAAAATAACAGTCAACGTGTTTTTGTAAAATAGCACGTGTTCCCTAATCTAAAGTGGCTATAAATTCAGAAATGTTTAGCTCATTATTGATTTAGGTTTTTCTATGTTACTATTATGGATGTTATGATAAGGAAATCAGGTCTGGATATGAAAGAAAATCGATCAATCAATCGTGACCAAAAGTTCAGGATCATCCCTTCAATTTCAATTTTAGGCAATAGATCGTAAATTAATTTAGATTCAATATTACGGAACTATTTTTATTACACACAAAGGTCAATATTTAGTATTAAGTTATCTCAAAATTTTCGACATGACTTTGATTGATATCTCCTATTATTTGACATTTCTTTAGGTTATATATTTATCGTAGGTGAATTAATAGATATTTTATTTTTTGAGATGATCGATTTCTCATATTTGATTCTTTGCAAAATTCATGCCAGCTTATTACAGCAAAAGTCAAATATTCAAGCATCCAATCTTTCAAATATAAGTAGAACCCAAAATGGTTTTCGTTTTATTACTTGGCCGTTTTTGGGGATTAGTTGCACTTAGGATGCTGCATTTTCAAATCGTGTTTTATATACTTTTGGTGACTATACTCATCAAAAATAAATTGTATTTTTTAAAAATCAAATTTAACAACCCAATTTACAATGGATCGATTTTCGCCGAGTGAAAAATGCATTCAAAATTTAATGCTTTATCATTTTCTCAAAAAAGAGGATCAAGAGGCCTGACTACCGAAAAAATATTTTACCTGTTTGGTGTGAATGCAAGGGTATTCATTTTGGAACACTTAAACCTGGACAAACAATAAAGGCAATACTTTATTGTGAACAATTAGACCATTTAGCGGCAGAAATACTAAAAAAACTACCCTTTCTCGTGCATCGAAGACAAGTCTTTTTACAGCAGCTCGCCCTCATAAGGCAAAAATAACGCGGGAAAAAATAAACAACATTGGTTGAAAGACACTTCGACATCCTTCTTATTCTCCAGATATCGCTCCATCGAATTTCCTCCTTTTATATCTATGCAGCATTATTTAGATGGGAAAACTACAAAAGAAAAGATGAGGCCAAAAATGGACTTCTAAAATATTTTAGTTCAAAGCACGTAATGTTTTATGACAGGCATTAAAATTTTACCAGTTAGGTGGAGAGAGGTTATATCTAACTATGAAAATTTTATTTTGTAATAATATACAAAAAGTGAAAAATATATGAGCATTAAAATCTTTCATTGAAAAAACGAAAATCTTTATGGGTACATCTTGATCATGATCGATTTTAGTTGATAATGAATAATTATTTTTCTTGTTATTTTCTCGTTCGTTCTTGTCTTAGAATTTCATTCTGGAGGAATAAAATATTATTAATAAATTACCATAATATAAGTTAAAATAGGATTATTCCTATTATTTTTATCATATTATTCTATATATGTTTTGTAATCATGTAAGCAACTTTGATTCACTTTCAATGAGGTTTTTCATTATATTAAATTATTTTTCTTTGCATAATATTCGCTTGATTTAAGGATGATAATATTGATACCCCACAGCTTGCATAATATTTATTCAAACAACAATTTTAATTATGACTTTTCGTATCGTTGATGGTTGAATTTGTGTGGGGTGCCTTTTAACAACTTGGAAACACATCAATGACACTTGTTAATGCATAAATATCAACTTCCCTCTTTTGAGGGTCCCAAAATTCCATCACGTGTGGAGCATTCCAGCCAAAAATCTGTTTTCAACAAAAAAATGTTTGTTTAACGACTGAAATACTTGGTGAATTCCTGTCAATTTCGGGTCAAGTGTTAGTGGAAACGCTCCAGGGAATATATGGATCAGATAACGGATAAGCAACAAAAAGCTGTCTACATAGTCGCTACGGGATTTTATTTTTTCAACAAAAAACGAGGGTCGATTGAAGTCATTTAATAAACCTTACTCAATATATATATATATATTTACGAAACTAAAATATTTTTGTATATGTTTATCATAATTTATGAATATCTTTTATCCCGATGATATAGTAACGAAAGATATTGCTGAAGATTTCAATTTTTTGTCATATGGTGAATATTCTGATTTAAAAAGCGATATTAAATTAAAAATTAAATAAATTGCGTTGCGAATGCGAATTAGCTACATATATAATTGTCGTAAATATTGTGTTAAATTGGCTCATGGACACCCACTTCAATCTAGGACTTAGCACTAAAATTTATGACAAGTCAAATCGCATGTGTAAATTCATTTAGATGGAATGCGAAAGGAAATACTGCATCTTCAAGGGAAGAAGAAGGAAATTCTTAAGACTCGTGCAAAACACTTGAAATGTCAAGTGGCAACCTCACAAAGTGCATTGCCGGCAATTTAAGACGTTTAATGCAAACCACATGTCTTCGGATATATCTTTCATCTTCTTGCCTAATGACTGGATGAGAATTCGTGGCAACTTTCCGATTTCCACAGTAATTAAAACGCTGTCAAATCTTCAGATATAATTGGTTTCCTGCCCTTATTTTTTGTTAACGAAAAAAATACGGACGTGATGTTGAGGTCTTCTACATAGAGGAATGCCGCTGCAAATATACGCTGCCATCATGTGCTGAATGAACAATGCCAATTAATGCGAGTATATTAACGATTTTATTCGTCATCGTTAATATGCAGAAAGCTTTAATAAATACCTTAAAATATATTCCTTGGAAATTCCACCAGTAATACACCGAGTGATTGTTATCGACTATGCACATGAAAATTCTTTGATGAAATCGGAATGCATTAATGGCCTCTTGTTTCTTATAATTAATGGATTAGTATTTGAATTAACACATTCGGACTTGAGGAATTTTGATGAAGCAATCTGAAAGGGACTCTTGAATGCCAATAGGTATTTAAATAGCAAAGATGACTTTAAAATATTTTTTAACATCTCTTATAATGTAAGCATAAGAATGATAATAAAAAATTGGATTATTCGTAATTTTGCACTAATGTCCATGTATCGATTGTGTTGGAATAATGCGTTAATCACTGGAATATTTTTTAAAAGATTCTAGTTGATTCTCGTCGTACCAACCAAATTGACTTTTTGGTTTTCATAAAATATAATACCACGTATTTTCCAAAGAAATTACTGTAATAAATTAAGGCTCAATTACGAAGTTTTGAAATTTGATGTGGTAATACGATCTAATTTATTCCAAATACTTTGATGGCATATTAATAATAATTCAATTTTAATATAATTTACTATGTAAAAAAACATGTTATTGCTATAAAAATATCATATTTATGTAAGGCGAACTGTCATGTATATCAATATATTTTTCATTTTACTTTAAGTCTGTCATAACATTTTAGGCCTTGTATCAGTCTCGAAATGATCGATTAAAAAACATTTCAACAAAAAGATCGCCGATCGCAAAAATACACAGGAGGAACGCCCTCTCAACGTCGTGTTTTATCTCAGAATAGGTCCAAATTAACGATATTTTTAATTACTCGATGGAAAAAATTAAATACCATTTATTTTATTTCTGAAGCGTCATAAACACTGAAAAGCTTTTATGGGTGGTTTTTTATAACACCACATATTTTTAGCACGTGTGGCTTCGGTTAGGAGAAAAAACGAGTAGAAAAAATGCACAAATTATCACTAGCCTTCCGAAAATCTTTTAAGGGTTTGGGGTCTGACAGAGGCTGTTAACTTCAGAGCGTGCCAAACCATTAATTTTATGAGTTTTAGTCTCCACGTGCAAGAAGAAAAAATAGCACTTCGACTATGTAAACCTTTTCGGCTCTCGAAATATCAGAGGCTCTCAAATTTTGAATGCACTTATTAACTTTTAACGAACGAATGCCGCCATACTTGCAATAATAAAAAAAATCCCAAAGGAGCGAATACCATCAAAATCGCGAAAAAACGGCTTTTGAATCAAAATATATTCCGGTAAATATTTAAATAAATGTATTTATAAATTCTATACAGTATTTCATCCTGCATGCTTTAGTTAAAATAGCATCGAATTGTTGATTACCTCATCGTAAAACTAGGTCGTTCGCTAACGGAAGAAAGTCCTTAAGATGTGTAAAATGACTTAGGATTTATAAATTTAATAGAATTTTATGTTGTGCAAATATAGGAGAGTAATGACATGTACAAACTATATTAAAATTCACCCTCAATTAAGCAATATAAAATACCAAACAGCATCCTTTAAGCCTCTAATAAGGCAAACGAATAAACTTTATATAATTACGAATATATTGATTATTTCCTCTTCTCTAAATATTACAAATCAAATTCTGGACTTCTCCCATTTTTTTATAAACTTGATCTTCATGAAATCTTTGTATAGACTTTATCGGTTTAAAATTGATCTTAATCAAATTAATCTTTGTCATTGCAGACTATTCATTTTTAAATTGATACAATGGATCTATGAAGACTACTAGAATGTTCAAATTTGAAAAAAAAAAAAATGTACGAATGTATGAATTGCTGAATTAAGGATTTTGATTTATATAAATCAATAATTTCTAAAGAAAATGAATGCAAAATCTCGAAAAATTTCGGATTGAGAAAAATATTAGATGATAATAAATTGCATTTCAGAAATGCAATTGCAAAATACATCCCTATAGAAAAAATACTATTAGTTAGAAATAAAATAATGCAAATTTGAAAACAAAAGTCGCATATTTTTCTCTTAATGTTGCAATTTTTCTAGTATTAAATCGATCTTTATTTATAATATAGTGTTTCAAAGAGAACCGCAAGCTCTACATAAAAAAATGCGTAACGGAATCACATATTACTTATAAGTTTTCATATTAAAATCAAGTTTTTATCTCATACTATCCTGAAAAAATGTATATCCTTGAGAAGCCTTATGTTGTGGTAACTTATCGACGAACATCACTGACCGCTAGAAATTCGTCATCTACGCACTTTTTATTATTCGACAAAAAATTCTACCCTCATAAGACCTCAAATTATTTATAAATAAGGAACAAAAAATTGCCTCAAAAGAGGTCGGAATACATTCATATCCTTGAAAATTGATACGAAAATTTGATCAATATTTATGATTTGACGATAAGACACCTTGCTGAAATACCTGTAGTTTTCAAACACCTGTATTAATATTTTCGTCAATCACACACAATGACTTCGTTATGCGCTATTTCAGAACGCACCTGAAATTTACTTAATATTTGATATCGATTATTTGTTCGGAAAAGATCCTAGTATAATCAAAATAAACATTCTTTCAAAGTAAACCCTACAATCGCGGTCGATCACGATAATGTATTTAACACACATATTTACGGTGTCATTAAAGAGCATCGTACAAAAAATCGTGGAGAAACCTTATCGCTCCAATAAAAAAACACAAGATTTAAAATGATAACCCTAACTATCAACAGGTATCCTTTGAATATCGAATGTCAAGGCACCCATTAAAAACGGTGGTTATTTTTTTCCTTGGAAGCCTTTAAATTTACTTTATTTAGATAAGGCGATTGACGTGAGGTTTCGATTAATACGCATCGTGTAAGGCGACACCGATATATTTTTCTTGGACAAAAAAATTACCACGAACGAGAATTGAATCTTTGAGCGAAGAGCTGAATCATGCATATCAATTAACCGGGATGAATAGCAATTCGCTTTACATGTCCTGTTGTTTACAAGATAATATCGACAATGACGGTTAAGTTTTTGGCATACGCCAATAACATTGACTTCCCTCATTTTAGCGCGAAAAATCTCAAAATTTTAAAGATATTAAGGCACAAGTTATCAAATTTTAATTCTATAAATCAATTAATACAACTTGTGTATACAGTAGACTCGCGATTATCTCGACTAATGCTGGGGAGGACGTACATAGATAACTGGAAAATACGGTTAATCCAAATCATCAAATTTCTATTTGGTGTTGAATATAATATATTTTTGCAATACAAATTTTTGTTTAATTTTATATAATACCTCGTGTATTGTTCGGGAATTGCTTCATTATCCGAGTATCACCATATTTTTTTAGCATTGTGTTAATTTTGTTGGGCGAGTCTCACAATCATATAAGAAAAAAAATAATAATAAAAATATTTTTCAGGTACATACAGATAATCCGCAAACCCGATAATCTACACCCGGATAATCGAGAATACACTGTATATGTATTGCAAAATTTTATAATAATACCGATAATTGAAAAAAATTGAGTTCTAAATATTTACGAATCTTTATTCTGTTAGCAAATGTTGCAAATAAGTCCAGATTGAGGATTTCCAATAATCTATTATTTAAATTCATAGATGCATAATCATGAACATTCTTTACGAAAAGTAAATTCTTAATATTCATTCACAGGATGTCCTGAGGATCTATTTGATTGTTAAAATGTGCTCTAGGATTGTGAATAATTTATCAAATTTCGCATTTTAAAACGCTCAGAAACCCCGAAATAATAGATTTCAATGGCATGACTGGGAGGAGGATACAAAGGTTACATAGACATTGACTTTATAGATCGGTTTTATTTTTCCCGGATACTTAATTTTAAATTGAAAATATCGGTCGAACAGAACGTATCCCAATTATCGCATCCTGCCTCTGTAATTATTTAGTCTTGATAAGAACTGTATTTAAATATACGTGCTGTGTGTTGCATTCCTATAATTTATTTTTAATTGGAAATTTGTTTTAAGGGTTATTACATTAGTCACTTTTTATTTATTTTTCACCTTAAATAAAAAATGGAAGCAACTATTGAAGACATTATAAAAGATGATATGTCAGATGTGCCGAGTAATACTGAAAGTGGAAGTGATTGTGATGTTCATGAAGAGGAAATTGGTACTCCCTGGCAATCCCAAATTATAACTTTATCAAAGGTTCGGAGGATGATAATGACGATATCGATACAGATTAATTTGCTAAGAATTAATGAAATATTTCATAGTAATCCAGACATGAAAATTTTCCTTGCAAGAAGTTATTAATCAACTTGCATCCTTATTTATAGAGTATTTCGGATAAGATCAACAGGTATTATACGCATAATAAAAATAAGTATAAATAAAGTGATAAGACCTGTAAATATATCGATACCACAGTATAGAAACTAAACACATTTTTTAACCTAATAATTATAATGGGCATCGTAAGAAAATACAGAATTAACGATTACTGATTAACCAATACCATGATATAATCGTTTAAAAAGTGTATACAAAATAATGTTTTATGTTAATTTAAGAGTATGTAACTATGAAAAATAATGAATTTTATTTTGAAATTTCACATAAGCGTCCATAGAAGCGGTCAACAACCCGTCCTTAGAGGCCATAGGCGTCTCTAGCCGCAAACTTCATATTTTAATTCGAATTGCTATATTTTTAAATCGCCTTCATTGGCGAAATCTTTCAATTTGTCCATATAAATATGTATTCAGGTTTATATGAAAGAAATTCGAATGTGCATTTATAAAAAGCACCAGGGCTGTCACTCAGCGTATGATACGCGTGTTTCATATTTCACGACTAATGCCGATAATCACGTTTGTATTCTACAGTATTTTTGATATCTTTACAAAATTTATTATCTTGTAGATCTTTATTGTCAATGGTTTATGGCTTACGTACTTTTATTTCGTGCTCGCAAAATAAAAAAAAAAGTGACAACCCTGGCAAATTTGAAATCGATTCTTAAAAAAAAATGTAACTGAAAATGTTTAATAACTCTTCTTATTTTCCTCCTTTCTGTCTTGTGGGGACAGTTTCTGTTTTTTATACGTGGCAGCTAAAGGGTTAAATAGATATTTTGTTCAATCACTTCAACAATAAATATCAAATTAGCAACTCCAGTTGCCAACATATACCTCAAACTGTAATTTCACTGTCACCACTAGGGAAACCAATCCCGAGCCAAAATTTCAATCCCGGGATTTCGGGATTTAATTAGACAATCCTGGGATCAGTCCCGGTATCCCGGGATTAGGATTTTCAATATTTTAAGAAATTACATTGATAAATTTGATCAAAAACTACTAATAAGTCCATTTGTTCAATATAAAAAAATCACTTGAAGGCCAAAGAATTTTATTTATTTAAGAATTGATAAAAATACAATTTAAAAATGGATAAATACAACACTTTAAAATTCAAATATTATTTTGAAAATATGCCCGAAGTAACATTAAACCATCGAGTATTTCGTCATTTAGTCTTTATCTGATTTTGAAAGTCAGGAAACTTGCTGCTGAAAATGCACGCTCAGTTTCCACAGTCGTTGGGGGTATCGTCATCAGATATTTAAATGCTAGTTCGAGTTGATAACCGTGTGAGCCCCCATTTTCCTATAACACCCCATTCCCATCCCATTCCCATCCCATTCCCATCCCATTCCCATCCCATTCCCATCCCATTCCCATTCCCATCCCATTCCCATCCCATTCCCATCCCATTCCCATCCCATTCCCATCCCAGTCCCATCCCATTCCCATCTCATTCCCAAGGTTAATATAACAATTTGAAAACATAAATGTACTGTATATATGTATACAGTTACTGCCCATAGGCGTCGCCCAAGCTCGCCAATTAGTAGTTACGCCACTGTTTCCAAGCGTCCAGATTTCGTCGGGAATGTTTTGATTTAGTAGCCTTCATCGTGTTGGTGAGGTGTACGATTTCTGTTAGATAAAAATTTCAATCCTGAATTTTTCGGGATTAAGTTTAATAATCCCGGGATTCTTAAATATCTAAAACTGCCCGGGATCCCGGGATTGGATTCTCTAGTCTCCAGGTTTTTTTTTGAATATGCGTCAGGAAAACTTCCTTATTTGAAACAAGCGCCTTGAAGCGACAGTTTTTCCGAAAAGGGTGGGGTGGCGCTCATTCGAAAGAGCGGGCCTTAATGTTTGTCATATAATGAACGTATTTTATTTTCAACATGGATTTAGGAATCATTCGAATATCGCGCCTGACTCTTGTGGACTGAAAATTTCACTGCTAACTTCTCTCCAGTTTATGTGGTCCGAGTCTTCTCAACTCCAAGGAACATCTTGCTCCATGAATAGCTTATTATCATACCGAGTTGTGCGGAGATGCATAGAGCCTCCCGCCTGAATAAACCATGGTTTTCGCCAAATTTAGACATAACCAATCGAATTTGGCGCCCGCCATTTATTTAAAAAGTGAAGGCAAAAATTGCCTTTAAATTCACCTATTTACGGTGCCCCTCTTCCCGGCGTAGCAACAAGTCGCAGGATCAACAGATCTTCGCCTAAGATTTTCATATCAAAGATGTATTCAATTCAGTCAATTCCTCGAGGACCAAATAGGTGAAATTTTACAATTATATTTATACTTCTGCAAAAAATAATTTTCGAATATCTAAAAGCTTGTAATTTACAAAGGTTGATTGTGTTGATATTTTTTTGTCTATTTCCACAAATCATTTTCACATTCAAGAAGTTTTCAAATTTGATCCATTAAGGATTAAAAAGTTGCTTGCGGTGATTAATTTGTATTTTCACAGACTGTTTCCAAATCGAAGAAGTGTCTATTTGATCAATTCATCTAATGCCAAAAAGTGTTTTATACGATACGTTTGTTTTTTTTCCCGGCAGAAATGTGTTAACACATGCTCTGGACCAGGAGTCTGCAATCCGCAGCTCTCGAGCAACATGCAGCTTTTATCTCGGGTATGCATATGCGACACTTTTTTGCTATATTAACGGTTTTCATTTTTTTCCATTGATATGTACATTTATATTTAGCTCTTTTGATCTTAAATTTGCCGACCTCAACTTTGAACCATAATGAATACAAATTATTTTTGAAAAATTCGTATTTTTCCATCATTGACATTCATAGTTCCTGAATTTAGTCCTTTTAAACTTTTTAACTCCTGAATTTGTGGACCTTTTGAAGAAAATTCTTAAATTACTTATTCTAGCAGAATCATCAAAACATTGTGAAAAATCATTTACATCCAGTAGCATTTAAATGAAATAAATATTAATTTTGAGGTCTAATGAATATGCTTTTTGAATATTATTATCCACCACATTATTTGTATAATTTTATCATCATAGAAGTCACTATTGGTTATTTTTATAATGTATTCTATTCTAATATATTTCTTCTAAATTTACAGTTTGCTGCCGGGTTGTACCCCAAAATTATATGAATATAATTTTTTTTACATTGAAATTTCTTGAAATACTTTCCAAGAAGTTCGGCGTATATATTTATAGGATATTAAAAAATGGTGAGTAGCATAAACGACAGTAAACGGTATACACTTTTTGGAATATTTTCGATCAAATTTGTATATATGTATTAGTTATTGGTTGCTTTTTGTAATGTTGAAGATTGCTGAGAGTACATCAATATTATATTTTGCAACCGCTTTGATTAAAATGCAACAAAGAAATCTTCAAGCAAATCGACTTAACTGCATAAAGGATTGCATTTCTAGAAGAATATTCAGCTTTTTGGAGAATAACCATCAGATTTATAGAAGATAAGTTTCTTATGAAGATAATTTTTCCTGACATTCTCAATGTCTTTTTAGAATTATTGGGGTAAATTTTTGTGAATCATTTTGAGCAGCATTTCATAAGCTTAGCAAATTACGCCGACTCGTGCGAGCTCCTTCGCTCTTGTTTTCAGGAATGTTTATATCCTTATACTTCGTACGACATGCAGTTAACAACCTACTTGTTGGATTTTTGCATGTGAACTGTGAATATAAATACATGTTTTCAAGGGAGTTTTGAAAATCACTATTGATTAGTGACCGTGCTATTATCTTGGCCAGTTATTTTTTTGAATATTAAAACTTTTTTATTTGAATAATAAATTATATCGGCAAAGTTCCAGTTCGAGCAACTTATTAAGTTCGAATTGAAATTCTATTTCTAAAAGTTGTTCATGGTGATAACTTTTTTATATTTCTGCAAATAATTTTCATATCTAAGAAGGTTCCATATTTGGGTTTTCATCGAACATAAGAAATGAAACTTTTTACAAAGAGTTTTGCTATAATTATTATAGTTATGAAACTATTACTATTATTAAATATGTTTGCCGATATCGATCGGCAAAAATATTACATACCATTGAATAATGAGCAAAATAATTTCATTGAAGACCCAAAAGTTGGGCTTTACAAAGGTTGTTTGCGGTGATAACATTCTTTTTATTTCGAACTATTTCAATTCCGGGAATAGTTTTTATATCGAAGATCAGTTAGTATGAATATTTCGTCAAGAGCAAAGAAGATTTACATGCTTTTTTTAAGCAGCAATACCATTGTTTGTATTTTTGCGAAAAGTTTTCATGTTGCAAATAATTTATCAATGGATTATTATTTTTAATCCATTTTGTTGCATCGGAATTATTTTTCTGATGTTTGTTATATGCCAGTCGAGCCTGTTGCTCTTTAAATCCACACCAAGAAAATGGAAAACGAATCTAATGTAAAATTTATTTCCATTAGTGGTAAGATGTTTTTGGACAATGTCCTAATAATTCAAAACATCTTATAGAACCTATGAATAATGGTTTGAATTTTTTTTTGCAAGGAACGAAACACTTTTTTATATTGATTATAAATTATGTGTTAGGATCTTTTTGAGTTAGACCAAGTCTACTTTTGGAATATTTCTTGGAATAAATCTTACTATTGTATCGTATCATATTTTAAGAATTTTGTAAAAATAAAATTTCTTTAAAAATAATTTATTTGTTTTATTTATTATAAACTAGCTGGTACCCGGCGCGTTGCTGCCACAGAAGAAATAGTTCTAAAAATACCATTTGAAATTTGAAAGAGTTATCTTGTTTAATTAGCAATGATATAAATAATGATATTTTTTCCGACAATTAATACATTTATTGATATTGAATGATATATAAAGAAAAAAATATTAAAAGCATACATTTTGCTTACTTAATTGTTCTGCTAAGTGCTTTAGGGTAGAGAATAGTTTTGGCTTTTCCGTCTTTAACAAATACAAATAAATTTCTCGGCTGTCCAACGTGGATTTTCTAGATTCTTCCGCACACTTGAAGTGCCTTGTTGATGGTCATTGAGAATGCAAGTCCAACGGGGAGCTGCAGTCGTCTCTTATCAAATTGCACGTCGGTGGGAATGAGCACATCTTCTCCTTTCGACTTTCCATTAAGAATATATAGTTGTTTCGATGATATTCGGCATCAATTTCTTCATAGTGAGTCTTGTTCCAATTTGTAAGGTGGCACATCAGGAAGATCTGACGAATTTAAAAACTCGATTGGATAGTTAGTAACTTGGTCTGCATTCATGGCGCTATCAATCGATTTGTAGGTAACATAATCGTTTGCAATTTGTTATTGTATTATGTGGTTGATTGTATTGACGTCGGTGTTTTCTGCTGCCAAAATAGCATGTTCGCAAAGCCAATAATGATTTTTATAATTACTAAAAATCTGCGGAAAAACTTTCTGAATGAGTAAATCGATGGATGGCACAACAACGCAAAAGTTCGATGGAAATGAAATAAACTTGGTAGCATCAACATGCACTTTTCCTTTACCAATGTTCAATAGTCGTTTTAAAAATGTGGCTGCCGACGCATCACGCTACAAATGTACGCGCATATTTGTCTTTAATGTCAGTTTTCGCACGTCTCTCCAAAGATGCGATGCTTTGAGGCAAGAATCAGCTGGTGTCGATGAAAGCATCACTGGAAGAGGTTGTCGAAAGTCGCCACATAATAAAATTAGAGCGCCACCAAACGGTTTTGCATTTGATCGTAAGTCTTTAAGAGTTCGATCAAGCATTGCATTCGTCCCAGATAATCCCCTTGCAAATTTTCAAAACTTTAGCTATGTCAGAAACTTTAGGAATGTTACATGTCAGGGCTTCCAATAAATGCATATCTAATGGCAATTTGAATGCCGAATGCGCTGTTCGTCCACCATCTAATAATGTTGCCGCAATACCTAATGAAGCAAGAGCTAAAGCAATTCTATTTTGAGATCGAATGTGAGCCAATAGTAAAGTGATGAGATACGTTTTTCCAGTACCGCCAGGCGCATCAAGGAAGAACAGATCATTTGTAATTGTATCGTAGGTCAATTTTTGTTCCGCAAGCAAAAGTTGTTCCTTTGCTTCGACAAATGCATCCAAATCATTAGCATTGTACTGCTGTTCAAGTGCAGAACGAATTCTTGTTGAATGAATTCTTTGATGTTGATGGTTAAGCAAATGTCTTCGATTTCGATCAGAGCTTGATTGAAAATATTGTCCGAAAACTCAATTGAATTGTCATTGCTAACGGTGTGTAAAATGTCTTCTCTCAAATCCTCTCTGAATTTTTACCACAAATCTTTCGGGTTGGGTGACGGACATGTGGTTAAAATGATGGCGAGTAATGTTCTAATTTCCGTTCGACCTTTCTCAATGAAGTATGACATTTGACATTAACCAAAAGCATTCTTAAATAGTAACACTCGGCTTTATTTGGATGTAATGTGTAAATACGGCCCAATGCATCAGATGAATACAGATTTCGATAGCCGCATCCCTTGCTTACGTCGTTGAAAATTCTCGGATGTAGTATTTCATGTAAAATAGTTAGGAACTTGTGCGTAATGTCTCTGCAAATACATCTTCTTCACACAGCGCAAGTGTTGGTTCAGCAGCAACATTTCTTGCAGTGTCTGCCTTTGTCCATTTTCGAGATGAACACTGAGATGAACAACATTCGGATTGCTTCTGTGAATTAGGAAGCTCAAAATAGGCCAAAGAGCCTCGTCACTGCTGATATATCTACCTGTTTGAAATTGAGTTTGAACTCGATCGTTGCGCGCATCAAGTCTTTTAATACTGACTACTGCCATATCACTGCCTATTTGCATGTACAATTTGCACGACAATATCCGACGTTGGTATGAGCTTTGAATGTTTTCGATGAAAAAGAAGATCCATATATTGTTGATTTCAACGTCAACATATTGTTATTAAATAAAAGAATTATTCATTTGTTTCTTGTTTTTATTTTTTAAATTAAATTTAAATTCAAATCTGGTTAGGTTAGGTTTGTTTGTTTTCATTGTGTCGAAATGAAGGCGTTTTCAATTTACCAATAAATTTGTCCCCCGTTAACAGGATTTAACCTTTATCCATTTTACACTGGGATGCAAACTGTAATCGTAATGAATATCATATTGAAATGCAGCAATATTCAAATCAACATGTACTTTCGATTCTCGTTGCACGTTGGTCGTCTGATTTTGATCGGATAACACTCAAACGTATTTTTTCGATTGTTACGTACGTGAATAAGCGATGAATGAAATGAAGCATTTTAAAAGTGCTTGCGATAAATAATTTGGATATAATTGACTCACGCCGATGGATAACCTGCAAATGACATTGACGTTTGACGTATGTGTTGTATGTGACGACGACACGACGCCTCCTACTGCAACTTGTAGGTACTATATACCTATAGCCTTAGCAACGCATAATCTCAAACACGTCAGAATCAACAACTTTCACACATTAAGTTTTGAATTAAAAATCTACTGTAAGTTAATTGTACTATGCCTATGTCACCCCCTGATCCCTTGGCAATAAGTGGACCAAGTTTTGTCTCAATCCGATGAACGCGCATATCAACCCATTTCGCCCGAGCATTAGACGGGAAACGCAACTTATTTTTATATATTAGATAATATGAAACATCCGAGCCGCTGTATCTAATAACTTTTTCGTACTTATCTTTGGGTACGGGAGTAAATGAAGTTCCTTTGGCTTCCTACCGCCTGACCATATTATAATTTTTATTATACGTCGGCCTCTTTGTGAAAATTGTTGGTCTCCCAACGAAGATTACCTCTTCTACACCTAGTTATATGAAAATGGATTCAAATTATCGGACGGGAGGCGAGAATTCTGAAAATAAAACAAAACAGTAACGAGTATCTCTTTAACGCCGGTACAGTGAATCTAATCGGGATCGTAAAAATTTAAGACCTGGATATGGAGAAATATATTATACTTATGTTATTTTGCAGGATTTTTTAGTTTTTTAAGTTCCACTTTTCAGTAAAGTAAAATAATTTATGATACCATGTCCTCAATTTATAGACAATTGAACAGAATTTTATGGATTCATATTGTATAGGTTTTGATTCGAATCTAAAGAAATTAATTAAGTATCAAAGAATTTGGGAGAATATTACATTGGCATTTTAAATGATTCGTGCCATTCCAGTGTTATCTTGTTTTTGTGGATCTAAAGAATAAAATAATGAATCGATTAGTAAAGAATAGTTTGAAACCTGTTGATGATGGCTTTGCAATAACAAATTCAATATTTAAAAATAATGATTACTTTAGCAATCGTTCATGGATTTTATCCTATTTAAAGAATCTTATTCAATGGGAAATCATCTCATGAAAAACCTTAATCTCTAAAAAGTCTTAAATGGAAACTATAAGATGTACCCATTAAGAGTTTCGTTTTTTAAATGAAAGATTTTAATCATCGTATTTTTATTAATACACAATCTTATTTCCATCGTTAGATAGATTAGATAACCTCTCTCCACCTAACTGGTAACATTTTGATGCCTCTGTCATTAAACATCATGAGCTTTGAACGAAAATATTCTAAAAGCTCGTTTTTGATCTTATTACTCCTTTTGTAATTTTTTCCATCCAATTAAAGCTACATAAATCTAAAAATATGGAAATCTGAAGGAGCGATGTTTGGAAAATAAGAAGGATGTCAAATTGTCTTCCATCTAAGGCTGTTTATTTTTTCCCGCGTTATTTTCGCCGTATAGGGGCGAGCGAGAGAGAGTCGCTTTTTTATATTTTCGCTACTAAACAGTTACAATAAAGTATTCCATTTATTGTTTGTCTAGGTTTAAGTGTTTCAAAATGAATGATACCCTTGTAGTCCCACCAAAAAGACTAAATAACTAATTTTTGTTGTTGTCAGGCCGGGCTTAGGGGTCGATTTGGCTACCAGACCCTTCAAAAGCCATTTGTTTTTGCATCCATAATTAGTGAACACATTTCTCATCTTCAGTTATTAAGTCTGTTACATCCCGAAGGCGCCGCCGACTCCGCGAGCCATCGGTTCGTAGCCTTCGCCGCCGTCACGGCTGCCAACCGCGACGTTCTTCGGTCTCGAAGACCGCACGGCGGGATCGCGCGCAGCGCCGGAGCGCCCCGCACTAACCGGAGGGCCGATCAACGGGGGATGCGCCCCCAACAACCAGAGGGGGCGGGTTCTTTACTCCTCGACGACGACTCCGTCGCCATAGGGCGACGCCAAAAGGAGAGTCCAGGGAAGAAGCATTCGGGAAGACAAATAAAAGCCGCTCTCAAACTGGCGAAGATTGCGAGGCACTGGGCCTCCATCTGAGGCGGCGATCTGTCGCGGGACCCAAAATGTCTGTCTTCCGCGTCCCAAAGCTCACTCACTTATTCGCCCGCTTCCCGATTCATCCCGCGCGGGCCTTAACCGCAAAAATTGTGGTCAGCTTAAAACCGACCAAACTTTAGACGACAGAACATTTTGGCTCGCGCAACAAGTCGCTTAGAAACGGCGTTTCAGATTCCATTTTTAGAAGTTGTTCCACTCCACACTTTCCCGATTATTTTCAGATTTATTTGAACACTCGACCATGAGTACCCGAGATTGGCCGATATTTTTTCAATAGTTGCTGTTGAATTACTTTCGATTTCAGTAGTCAGTGTGGCGGAAACCACCCTATGCAGTCTTTTTTAAATCAAAATTTCCGGATAGAATTATCTGGAACCAATTTTGACATTTGCGGACACTTAAAATATTGCCCAGTACATTGCAAATATTTTATTAGCGCGCGTTGCAGTTTCTTTTTTGAGAAAATGATAAAGCATTAAATTTCTAATTAAATTTTTCACTTGGCGAAAATCGATCCATTGTAAATTGAGTTGTTAAATTTAAATTTTAAAAATTACTATTTATTCTTGATGAGTATAGTCATTGAAAGAGCACAAAAACGACTTGAAAGTGCAGAAGCCTAAGTGTAATTAATCCCCAAAAAACGTTGATTCAATAAAACGAAAACATTTTTTGGTTCTACTTATACTTAAGATCGATAACGAATATTTTCTAGAACTTTTCCAACACAGAAGTATAATATAATCTTCTGAATTATCGATGAAATGTTAAATGATCTTTTAGTACTATTAATTGTCGCTAAAATTACTCAATAAATTATTATATTATACTTTAAGGATCCTTTTTCCGGAAAGTGATCAAATTATATGATCATTATGGATCGTTTGATTTTGAATTAAATTAGTTTTACTGTACCTGGGCTATGAAGGGGATCATCCTAGCTTTTTATATGCTGTTTTATTATACATTTATATTTTATAATGATTATGGAGTTTTCAAAGGATGAGAGAGGTGGCGTTTTGAATCATACTTAAAAACGAGATTCCTTAATTTCAAAAATAAAGGGGAAAAACTCGCGAAAGCCACAGCCCTGGGATATTATATTGATGTCATAAAAAATAATCCAATCAATAGACGGATGGATGTCAAACAATAAGAAACTACAATACATAATTTGGTCAATACATCAAAGGCAGCATTTCTGCCCAGTCACACATAAATACAGGGCGAGATTGTAATTGATACTTGCAACAGGAAACCGCAACCTAACATCTCGATCTCACAACGAGTCTCGCAAGAATCAATTTTCACGACTAATAGGAGAGAATCGCATTATTCTCTATCCCTTGGCGATAATTGGCTGCCTAACTTGGTGATTTGCAGCAAATGAGTGTCAGTAATCACGCGTGGCTGACACCTGCCCTTAAAACGAGGATGCCATCTTCAGGCTGTAGGTGGTTTTCGTCCTTTATCGGGGGACTTTTTGCCGACAAAATTACAAGCCGAATCGAATGCTCTTCAGATAACACATTAATGTTCATTTCGATTCGTGCTCTTCAATTTGCAAATGCGCCCATAATCGGACCCGAAATCAGAGTAATGATTAATTGCGCTGGGGCTGGTACATGTTATACATATATGACGGCAACTCAAAACGTAACCCTCACTCAATACGCGATGTTACAATGTTCTTTGTTACAATTTCAATGAAAAATGAAAAATTTGCAATGAAAAAAGGGCAAATATATTCGAATATTGAATATTCGATTGAGATCCCTAATTGTGGCCCTAGAAAGTCACTCAACCTTGATTCGTATGGCTTTCATTTGAGAAATTAAAATCAAACGTACGTGTAATATATCGAAGTTTGTATCTTTTTCTGATTGATTTTGTTCTTTCTAATATAGCGCATTTAGAAGAAATAATCTGAAGATAAATATCACTAAATCATGATGAAGATGAACGGATAAATGAACTGTGAATGCTTAGATGATATGAAATATTTAATATTGTTTTTGTAAAATATCAGATGTCGGTAATTGACGTCAATGTCATTTAAATGATTTAATTAAAAATGAATTATTCATGGGGGCTACACATTGATTAAAAGCTCTCGAGGCTGACGTTTGAAATTTGGTCCATTAGCCGCAGATGAATCAATTTCGAGGAGAAATTAAAGCACGATCGATATTTTTTGTTATCCTCCGAAATTACCATTAAGGACCCTTAAAGATGACCGTCATTGCTGTCGCCTGTCATGTATTCCAAAGAGTCATTAACCTGTTACGATCATCACGCATTGAAAACATCAAAATGCCCTCGAGAGATTCATCTCGGGACGCTCCCTGCATATTTAAAAAAAATAATTACAAAATAAAACCGCGGCTTAATTGAGGGCAAGCCATTTTAACGAATGCTCTTAAGGAGAGAGCCAAATTAATTGCTCGCAAAAATAGTGCAAAAGAAAAGTAGCACGAAAGCATAGTCGTAGATCGCAAAATGATTTATTTTAAATTAAATATAACAACAAAGAACGTGCCAAATATTAAAATATTTTTACATTCGATGCAAAAATGCGGTACAGTGGGCCATTAAAGGATATTAAGCTGATATAAATTACAGCATCCTTAATTTTACTCTTATATATTGGTTACAATTAATAAAAGGCTTAACGAGCGAAAGAACTTACCCCTGCAGGTTGATGGCTCGTAATATTCTCATTAGGGATGATTGTTGTTATTAAAATTGATACACGCAAGAAATCACAAAAATATATCATCACGCTATTTTTACATTAAATGCTTAGTTTAATACGGCGAAAATCGCATTCGATTCGAGACATTCATGGAATGAAAAATGAATAGAGTTGGATATTGTCATTAATCACACTTCATATTGTATGTAAATCCGTATTCATTTTTCACAGGAATTGACTTCAAAGAGTGTCGCAGTGTTAAATTGCCGATGATTAATGTTCAACGATATGATGTATTGCAAACACGTAATAAATTTGCATATTTATAAGCTCGATTTTTTGTTCTTTTTAACACTTTGATAGCCGGGTGCAGCAATTAATGCTCTTCGATATGAATGCATTTATCGTTATTTTTACTCATAAAAGGTATATTTATTGAGTTCTTATGCTTTATTTTTTGCACAAAAGTTATTATTTTAGATATCTTCATTGAAAAAGGTCTTATAGATCGCAAAATTTTCCTTTTTTACCTATACTAATGTCAAAATATACTGTTCAAATTATATTCATTGCATAATCATAAACAGATACTGCTAGAGGGGATATTTTATAATTCAGATCCGAAATTCAATAAATATTTAGGGTTTTATTTTTCTTGTTTTACATTGAAGACCTTTGCTTTCTTAACATATCATAAACGATCCTTGAGAGTGTGAGTGTCCTTTAACATTGTGCGCAAATTCGCTTTAATGGCCACATATGGGCACGCATTTGCAGCCTATAACTGCCTCATACACAAGAAAATCTTTTTTATTGAAAAAAAGGGTAATTTTTATTCGCCTTGGTCGAAAAGGTATTTTGTTGGTGTGTTTTTTCATTATTTTTTGTCATATTTGGCCGGTTAAGTGTGATGAACACGAGGGTATGTTGAGGAATTAGCCCTATAGGGAAGGCGGAGTGAAGGCGTGAACTAAATCTCTCGTTTATAATGCCTCTTTTGCACCTTTCATTCTATAAAGGCGATCAAAAGTAATGCAAAAATAAAATATTTTCTAGAAGTAAACAAAATTAATCAAAAAATAAGAATTTATCATTTAATGTCAAATCCCTGGACTAATACAAAATACATATCGATACTTTTCTTTTGTAATTGTATTTACAATTATTGTTAAAATATTCAATTATACGCGTCTAAGAATTTAAGTTGATATGTAGAAATGCATAGGGAAATAAGAGATATCTTTGAATCCAAACTTTCGTACTACCTATACATTTAGATGAAAGTTTTGAGGCGCGGGCGTCGAGATGATTAAAGATGGTTGTGATAAATATGGCCATTTAAGTTCGAGCATACAGCCTTAATGGGCTACTTAAGGCATATTAGAGCATAATGGATGCATCATATTTTGTTACTTATAACACTCTGATGTATGATTTTCACTAAATAGCTGCCAAATTATATCGTCTTCCCGTAATCAGGGGGTAACTGCTCCTCCCGTTGGCAGTTGGTGCTAATTTAGTGGTACTCTAACATTATTCCCTTTTTCATAAATATTCAGTTCGTTTATCAGAAGTGTTTTTGGGCATCGGTGTCGGTAACCACTTGAGCTTTTTTTTCAATTTATAGTTTTATTTTACAAAATTATATACAGAAAAATATACCATATTATAACACCATTCTGTACTTCATTGTGTTATATCATTATCACTGATAGTCTTTATAACTTAAAAAATATCTTCTTAAAGTGGACCAGATAACATTAATGATTGGATATATGTACATACATATTTGTGCCTTCTTCTATTGGACAAGTTTGTAACGACTAGTATAATAAATGACACAATATAAGGCATATAAACTTAATTGAATTAAATTAAACTCAATTAATTGCTATTATTGTCTATTTTTAATTTAAAATATATTAATTATAATATATTTAACTATAATAAAAATCGAATGTTATTCAAGAAAGCTTAAGGGGCCAGGGGCTTTGAATTAGCTTAAACTTTTACATGATTTTCATTGCACATAAAGCAAAAATCTACACTTTTAATAGTTCAATATGATATTACAGAAAATATTAAATCTATTGCACAACTTCATCAAGAATAAGCATCGAAAATTGAAGATGTTTTCAATTTTCAAAATTACAGTAGAATCTCGATTATCCGGGCTAATGCAGGGGAGGAAGAGCATGGATAACTGGAAAATGCGGATAATCCAAATCATTAAATTTCTAATTGATTTCGAATATAATATCATAGTTACAATCCAAATTATTATTTCATAATTTAAATACTCATTATTTATTAAGAAAAAAGGCTCATAGTTAAGCAGTTAAGTGGCCCTTAGTAATTATTAGCAAAATAAATACGAGTATATTTAATAAAATCTGTAATTATTGTTTGTTTTTGTGATTTTTAAGCGAATTTCTAATATAATTTCGATTTTTTTTATTAAAACTATTATATCATTGTATACAAATCCTTTTTTAAAATCCTTTTTTCTAATCTAGCAATGTTTCAACATAATTCAAAGTCGTTTAAAGGCTAATGTAAACACTGATATCTTCACTGTCACTACTTAGTGTCACTATCATTTTCTCCCTGTTGAGAATCAAAAGAAACGATATCTGCATCATTCACGCATTCAAAACCTGGATCATTTAAATAACGATCGAGCCACTCCTCAATGTTTTCCCTATTCGCGTTTTCAAAACATTTTTCAATAATCCATATATTTCAGATGTATCAATTGCTTTCTTTCTCTTCAGAATGCTTTAAATATGTTTTCATGCCAGGAAGAATCTTTTTCCATAATCGAACAAGTGTTTCTAGTTTTACTTTTGACCAAGACTGTGTTATTCCACGTATAGCATCAAATATCATCCCCCCCCCCCAGAAATGGATTAAGTTGTTATCTTCCTCAGCAAGGGTCATACTTCCCGCGACCAGATCTCTCTTTCGTGATTAATAAAAATAGTTATATAAGACGAGATAATTTCTATTCGATGCCCGTCCGCCTCCATCCAACCGTTCAGCTTCTTAACCGTCCGAGAGCAGAACGAACCCGCGTGCGAGCACCCCCGCTCCACGTTGTCCAACGCTAAATTGATACTATAACACCTTAGTTCATGGGCTGGATCAAAGATATCACGTTAGGAGGCAAACATTTTGAAACCATAAGTTCATCTTGGTCAACTGGTGTACTGTTCGAGATAGGGAATCTAGTCCCGGGATCCCGGACAGTTTTAGGTGCTCATGAATCTCGGGATTAGTAAACGTAATCCCGAAAAATTCGATCGAAACATTCCCGCCGAAATCTGAACGCTTGGAAAGAGTGGCGTAACTACTAATTGGCGAGCTTATGCGACGTCCAGGGGCAGTAACTGTCTAATCTATGTATACAGTATATATATGTTTTTCAAATTTTTATATTAACCTTTTCCTACCGGTGATGTATTTACTACACCTCGACTCGAATAAAGGGAATATTGATATGAAATATAATAGATACGGGACTCAAAATTTTTGTGTTCTGGGATCGAAATTTTGTCTCGGGATTGGATTCCCTAGTTCGGGAGTTGCCTCATTATCAAGAGTATCACAACATTTTTTTTAGTAATATGTTCGTTTTTTTGTGTGCGTCTCATAATTATAAAAAATGAAATACTATTTTTCAGACACATAATCCGCAAACCGGATAATTTGTGCCCAAATAATCGAGAATACGCCGTACATTTAAATCACACGATACTAATGAAAACTTTTGGCGTTTAGTTGATCATAGAAAGTATAGCCTATTGAAAAAGGCGCTTTGAATAAAAAAATCAAATCTCAATTTAATAATGCTTACCTTGATGATTGTTTACGAATGTGCCCATGTCACAGAAAGATTGGGAGCCCCTGTTCTATGATATAGCAAAGATCTAAGCTTATTTCAAACGATAACTCAAATATGGATGCAATACTTTTATTTGTTGCGTTTGCGAGCTTGTTGCTATATAGGCCAACGCATTTGACAGTTTTAACATAAAAATTATATTAAAAAATATTTATAATCCATAATATATAAATGACGCATTCATAAATCATTTCTCTTTTGAAAATGCTATAGCATCATTTATCCCATCATCGTACAGTAACAAATAACGCGAACATTCAAGTATCGTGAGTGTATCACGTTTTTGACGCCAGTTTTTATGACATAATTGCTATTTTATTCCTTGATTTATAATTTTTTACTATCAATCACTTTAATAATAACATCTCAATCGTTTCAAATGTAATATGCAATATTTGATTAATGCCAGCCGTAAATAGTCAACGTTCTGACACCAATTTATGTGAACGGAAGGGATGAATAAATGTTCAAATTTAAATGACTTTTTATCAAACTAACAATTAATATTGTGCTTAATGTCGATTAAAATCTATAAAATTAAATAGTAGATAGTAGAATAATTTGAAGACATTTTTTTATTCGTCATTCGCATACATTCGGCTAGACTTTTCCAGGGGAAGAATTTTTCATGTGGCGGTTTCCTATATGTATATAGATGATTTAGAATAGGATTGATAGAATAAGAATTGTAGGCAAGAGAAGTTTTTTGAGTGAGCTTTTTTAAATCATATTATTATCATTTTTGCAAATATTTAATTTAAGTATTTAATTTATTACATCCAGGAAATTAGAATAAAACTAGATCGACTAGACAACAGAACCTTTATAACAAGTATCCAGAATCTAATCCAATACTTGGGTCTCACAGTTTAAACATAGTCGCACATTGGAGTGGTAACATTTCTTCTGATGAATTCTGTAATACGACATGGGCTTAATAACATTCCATTTTGCAATAAAACGCAGTTCTTTCGTAACGCAAGTGACGTTAAAATCCATTAATTGGAAACATGCGATGTATTTAATGGCATGATTGCAGAGAAATCGTTTGTTAAAATGAGATATCAAAGAAACGCAGGAAATTCGTGTCGTTTTAACGGTTAACGAATCTTTTATCCATGTCGACGAACCATCAATTTTGGTATATTTGAGGCTTCAAGATTAAGCAGGTGAAGATTTAATGAAGGAGTCTCGAAGCGAGCACTCATAAACAAGATTCTTATTACAGAGGGCTGAACCATGGATGGATGAATTGCCAGATCGAATCGCTAATTAACCATTTTGACCGAATCAACGATTCGACTAAAAAACTACCAACGTTGATGTGGTTCTCGAAATAATGTCATTGTTTTTTGGGAAGAGACTGAACGGAAGAACATGTTATTTAATAGCATATCTATTAATTCGAAATCGATATATTAATAGAATCCAAAATGGTTTTCGTTTTATTGCTTAAACGTTTTTGGGGTTTAGTTGTATTTAGACTGCTACTCTTTCAAGTCGTTTTTTATGCTCTTTCAATAAATATACTCATCAATAATGAATTGTGATTTTTAAAATTCAAATTTAATAACCCAATTTACAATGGATCGATTTTCGCCGAGTTAAGAATTTATTCGAAATTTAATGCTTTATCTTTTTCTCAAAAAGAAACTGAGACGTGGGCTATTGAAAATATTTGCGATATACTGGGCGATATTTAAAGTGTTCGCAAATATCAAAATTAGTTTCAGAAATTTCGATCTGGAAATTGTGATTAAAAAAGTTGTCCTGGAAGTAGAAGACTGCATAAGGCCGCATCGTCTGCCGAAATAGTAAGTAATCCAAAAGCAACTATTGTAAAAATATCGACCAATTTCGGATACTTATGGTCGACTGTTCAAAGAAATTTGAAAAAAATCGGGAAGGTGTGGAGACAAGGAAGATGGGTGCCACACGAGCTAAGCGAAGATAACCTGAACGAACGCATCAATGCATGCGTTTTCCAGTTATTAAAACGCCGTTTTTAGGCGATTTAATAACTAGAAATGAGAAATGGGAGAAACACAAAAATCAATAATTTAGTGGCGAAAATAAAAAAAATTACCCTCTCTCGTGCATCAAAGACAAGTGAAATAACGAGAATGGACGTTAATTGTCCCATATGGCAAAAATAATCCGGGAAAAAATAAACAGTTTTTGGATGGAAGACAATTCGACATCATCCTTATTCTCGACATCGTTCCGTCGGATGTCCATCTTTTTAGATCTATGTAATGTTTATGGGGAAAATTACAAAACAAACAATGAGGTCAAAAATGAACTATTAGAATATTTTCATTCAAAGCCCGTGTTGTTTTATGACAGAGTTAAAAATGAAAAATAAGAGCATTCAAATCTTTCATTAAAAAACGAAAATATTTACGGGTACATCTTATATATATACAGGCAATTTAATCGCGAGGGTGTGAACACGCTCACGGTTTAATATAAAATTTGGCGCGAAATTGACGACGTTAGTCGGAGCACGTAGCAGGTCGATTTCTTTGCAAAATTTACTCTCACCATCAAAACAACCATAAAACATTATCGACTGCTGATGATATATTGACAATTTAGATTTGCATCGTAAAATAAAATGCATTTACAATTATCTTCGAAATATATGCTTACTGATGCAATTTTTGAGAAATCTTTTTACATCTACGACCATATATAACTGACGCTGACAATTAATCATGAGTATTTTATGATGTATAAATCCCATTTAGTTTATGATGATGTTACAAAAAATAATAATTTCAAAAGTAGAAACGTTTAAATGTCATTTGAGTGATTTGAAACAGCATTCGAAAATTTTCACGAGTCACACGAAAAATGCTCACCTGAATCAAATAAAAACACAGAAAATGCATAAAGCTTTCAATCATAAAAAGCTGCGTGACCATATGGATATGTTCGTACAATTAAGGAATTGAATTTAATTTTTAAACGAATTTTTGTGATGCACAAAAACACTTACTTACACATCACTGCAAAATACTAAATTTCCAAAAATGTATCGATTGAAATATAGATATGAGATATCATCTTCATTCAGAGAATTTAAGGCGTAGGTGTCTCAAAATGGAATTTTTATTAAAAAAAAGTTTTGCTCCATTTCAACATTACCAGCACCAAAAGGCCCTTTTTCAAAAAGGGTTTTTTAAATCCTTTGACTGCCTCGGTGTCTTTTGTTAAAGTTTATTGGTAAGGAAGTTTATTTGCTATCTTCCTCTTGTTAGATCGTGCCAACATGTGAGCAAAATGCACTACAAAGTTAAATACTGATACCCTTACGCACAGAATATATTCATATTCGAGCATTTTGAAATCATCAATGGGTCAATAGTGATCGTTGTTTGCAGTCCTCGTTAGTTTCACAATCGACGATACATCGTAGGGAATCCAATCCCGAGCCAAATTTTCGATCCCAGGATTTCGGGATTGCATTAGACCAGTGTTTATGAAAGTCAACGAAAGAGTTAATGTAATTTGGAATTAGCCAAATCAATTGCGCGTATGTTAACCGTTTAACGTAGACTTTGGGTATTCTACGCCTCGCAGCCGCAGTCTGTTCAAAGTGGAGTAAATAAATATGCTGTGGAGAAACAATCGTCTTTGAAATCCAGCACCATCACCCTGTGGAATCCTTCTCGTCAACGTTACGGGAGACGCGGCAGTCGCAGGCCGTCAGAAGCTCTATGAACGGAGGTAACTGGGACTGGTCGACACAAGCAACACGGGCCCCGGTATTCAGCTGAGAGTTCTCGCCTACCTTACAATGGATACATTTATTACCAAACGAAATCGTGAATCAGACCAAAATATTAATGACACAGGGAGTACAAGTGAAAGAAGTAGTGACGATATTACTAGACATCATACGTCTCATACAAAAGAAAATGTATCCAGTAAAATCAGAAAAAAATAATCGACAATATTCTGAAGAATATTTATGTTTCGGTTTTACGTATTTTTACGCATTATGTATTTAACTCAAAGTATGAGTATATTTGAAAACTTCGGTATTTCGGATTGATATTGTGCTATTCGAAAGACTTACCTAAAACAAAGAATTTAAACATCCATTAGACCAAATATTTTGTGTGTATATTTTAGATGACAAATTAAATGTTAGCTCAAATTTATCTTGTAAATCTTATTATCCTTACCTAAGAGCTCTTACTGCATGAATTTTGAAGTCCTGGACACCTTTGGAATTTGGTTCACCAGCAGTTCTTTTGAACCACACTGTACAATTTTTCACAACGTCCATCTAAACTTAAGACTATTGATTGATAAAGGCTGGTCGATTTCGTAATCAAACAATTGCGGATTGCTTTTATATTAAACACGATTTCATACCTGAAATTAAATATTTGACACATTTTAGTCTAATTATTTAGCTGATGATATATTTTTTAAATGATATATGATGTATTTTCTTTAATCTAAGGAAAAATTGATGCTTAATGAAGCTTTTAGCTATGAAATGCTAAATGAATCACTTCCGAATATCGTATTTTACATATACATTTGAATGTTAGTCGTGACTTTAAAAAAATGATACAAAAATCGGACCTAAATCTTGATTTTCCAATCCACTATGAGTATTATTTCTGATCTGTGTTCTTGAAATCTCAATGCAATTGTTCAACATTAAACATTTCGATAATAAGCCTAATAATCGTATTACAATATACTTAAAAACTATAACTCCTTGCCTCAATATTTTAGCTGCATGACGATCAGGATACAGTCTGGAACATGGATCACATTCCGGAACGGCACAACACTCTGTGTATTAAAAAATATCACTTAACATACGCACATGCACATCCTAACCTGTGAAAATAAAATATAGCTCTGCACCGAATATTGTTGCATAGCATAAACTCGACGCCTAAACTGGACGGACAAATTGAAACGCATTTATGATAAATTATTAATATTTATAAGAAAAACTATTTTTTAAAAATAATGGGATTAAATAAGCTGCTGCGATATATTCTCAAAAATATTATTTTTCAAAAAAAATCACCATCCTTTTCGTTGCATAAATATATTATTTTTTAATGAATTTCAAATTTGATAAAAATATTTATGGGAATATATCAAAAGAGCTCATCTCAGAGAGAATCTCATGCATTCTTTCAATAGTTTTTCATAATAATTTTCATTTAGTATTAATACATTTATATTCGTACGCTCAGTTGAGCCGTCGAATTAAGCTAGGCGACAATCAGTGCTTGTTCGGTTTTTAGGTTATACGGTTTGGCTTAATCGTCAGAGGGATATATCTTAATAAATAAAGTGCAGTGTTGTTCCAGAATGCGTCCCGTACTCCAGGATCTATCCTGAACGTCATGCAGCGTCGATACTCAGGGAAGTGTTCTTAGTTTTTTAAGTGTTTTGTCCTGCGACTTATAGTAAATTGGAGGTCCTTGCTGTCTATTTTAAGATGTAGGATTTAAAGCCGATAAATTATGTTTTTTTAAAGCCACGATAAACTTTTGATTTTATTGTCACAATAGACTCTTACATAGAGTGCGGACACCCCTCCCCCCAACCTATATTTACCACTTAAAGAGAGCAAATATTTTTAATAAAATGCGTATAAATATAAAATTGTTTCTAGGGAAAAATTAACTAACTAAATATATTTTCAATGTTAAACATTTTTATATAATTTGACATAAAAAGAAAATATGTAAAAAAATGGTATGTAAATATTATTTTTATAAATATGTAATAAAAATTATGTCTATGTATACAAATTTTTTCGACTTCTTAATTCTGGTGCACCGCCACTTTTTCCCATGGTCAAAAGTGCACCGTGACTTCAAAAAGGTTGAGAATCACTGCATTAGACTATCCCGAAATTAGTCCCGGGATCCCGGTCCCAGGATTTTCAATAGGTTAAGAGATTACATTGATAAATTTGATCAAAAATCCCCCATTCCCATCCCATTCCCAGCCGAGGTGTAGTAAATACATCACCGGTAGGGAAAGGTTAATATAAAAATTTGAAAAACATATATGTACTGTATACATAGATTAGACCAGCGGTTTTTAAACAGGGGTCCGCGGACCCCTGGGGGTCCGCGAAGCCATTTCCGGGGGTCCGCGAAGATATAAAAAAACATTTATCTATAGTTGAACAAGATATTTTTGTGAAATTATATACAGAAAACATTATAAGAAGCTCTATTTTGGCCAGGAAATGTTTTTTGTTTGAAAAATTAAGTCACAAGGGTTGGGATGAGGTTCATCAAAAAAAATTGTTCAAAAGGGGGTCCGCGAGAAAAAAAATTGCTCAAGAGGGGGTCCGCGAAGGAAATTTTGCTCCAAGAGGGGGTCCGCGGACTACATAAGTTTAAGAAGCGCTGGATTAGACAGTTACTGCCCCTGGGCGTCGCATAAGCTCGCCAATTAGTAATTACGCCACTGTTTCCAAGCGTCTTGATTTCGGCGGGAATGTCTCAATTTAGTAGCCTTCATCGTGCAGGTGAGGTGTACGATTTCTGTTAGATAAAAATTTCAATCCCGAATATTTCCGGACTACGTTTACTAATCCCGGGATTCATAAGCACCTAAAACTGTCAGGGATCCCGGGATTGGATTCCCTAGTGCCGCATCATCATTGAATTTAATAACACCCTCAATCTCGACGAAATATGAATATTTTTTTTAGCAAATCAAAGATACTTAATCACTCTTGCATGTCTATATTATTGATGTGTTTATACCCCTAAATAATTATTGAATATAAAATTCAGTAAGAATCTAGTAAGATTCTAGTTATTGTGATCCTTTTATCCATATTCAATCATTTTCTTAAATCTGTTTCATTACCTATGGAAATTCGTACTTTGAACTACAAAATAAATTGCAGTAAGTGGTCAAGGAATACGGATACCGACCAATTATTGACATTTTTATGTTTGATTTAATCACCACATTGCCGCCATTTCAGTACCTAAACGTTCTGAGTTACTGCGCTCAATTTATCATTTTTTTAAATATGAATAAGGATTTCTTTCTTATATTTGAATAAATGGATGTCATTGTACCCGAGGATATATTTTTCTAGCACGTGTCCTTTTTATGTTTGCATAACTTTTTGGTAATACAGGCATGTCCTCTACAAGTCGAAGCAAGTCCAGTTTACCTGAATATGTTTTATCTGCACAGTTGTGCAAGTTGAATCTTGTAGCGAAGACATGTGAAAGTCGACTTCTTTGGAGGCTCGTCAGAAGACGATGCCATCAAAAGGTTCTTTCCTTCTGTTCGAGGCACATAAAAGAATCGTTATTGTGCTTAATGTGCCGATTTACATTTTAACAGTCCCATTTTATTCGTTGCCATAAAAAAGCAGTACGCAATCATTAATTACATCGCCAATCCGGTGCAATTAATGCAAATAAATCAGGATTTTAACGGACGCAAGATGGCATTTCATAAATGTTTAATTAGGATGAATTTTAGCTGCGCCGGGACCAAATATGGAAGAATTCAATTTTCTAAGAATGTTTACATTTAATTTGTTTTGACACCTTAAACCGCGCGTTAATTAGAAGCACTTCTTGAGAACTCGTTTATGGCGATGATCGTAAAATGTTAAACACATGTACGGTAGTTATTTATCATATTCTTGCGAAAACGGTTACGCATTAATGGCATTTATTAATGGGTTACACAATGGATATTAGACACTCATAAAAGACGGAAAAGGTTCTCAGCAAATAAAATTAAATCCAGGCTCAGAGATCCGTTATTTCAGCATCGAGATTTGTCTATATTCTGAAGGATTCAATTTATATTCACAACAAACAACCCCACTTCAGTGAACATTGACTAAAATGTTGACATCCTGTAATTTAAAAACATTGCGAAATTTCAACATTGATATTGAGCTGAAAATGGATGATTTTTAAGCGATCCCCATAATCTTCATTCTTCGCTTACAGCGAGCTCGTTATAGCCGTATTATTTGCCAGTATTTACTTTGATGAACTTTTCAGGAAATTTACACATTTTTCATCAGATTTTTAACATCAGATACTTGTAGCTCATTGGTTTATGATCTTTTTTTAAATTTTGTAAAAAAATTGTAAAAAATGCCAACATGATATAATTATCTGTGTAAATATGCATCATACAGAAATCTACAGTTTAAACAAAAATAGTGGAAATAATTAATATTTGTTGCGGAAAAAATGTGTCGTTGGTCTTTGTTCCATTGGGGTTCTAAAACCCAAATTACCTAATTAGACCCCAAATAGATTATGCCACTTGTGATTCAATTGAAACGTCAGGCCCTACCGAATTCCTTTATGTACTTGCCCCAAGGAAGATACATCCCATTTGCAGGATCGGGCTACCTGTTCGTTTTTCCGCAAACGAATAACAAAAGTGCAACTGTGAAAGGGTAACAATGCCTTAAATATTTTTATGAAGCTAAAATTCAAACCACACAATGAGACTGAACTTCTTTCGGCACGAAAATGGCAAAAAGCACAGTAAAAACGGATTCTTGTGTTGCAATATGTTATGGTTTAGAACGGTATTGAAAATAGCGGTGTTCATTTAAATGTTGTAGATTTTTTGTTCACCTGTGTTTGGAGACGAAGGCAATCTGTTTTAAATCACAATAATGAACGATGCAAAGATTTCTCCCCTAAATGCTCGGTAACTCTTGGGGTGGCTCCCCTTGATTTGTGACGCCCTTGCATTTGCACTCCGACACCTGTTAAATAGGTCATGGGATCAAGTGTTGCAATTTGCGGAAGGTCATGATTTCCATATATGTATGCGGTAATACAGTTATCTGTCGATTTTATATACATCGTTTGGACCGTGCATCTCATCTTACCTAGATGAGTTTTTATAGGCTGGTCAAAATTCATCAGGATGATGAGATTAAAAAATCTTGCACGTGTAAAAGGTCAATCAATAACATCATGGCCCCAATCAAAAAAATCAAATCGAATTGTTACCTCACTCACCCACACAGGGCTCGTTAATCGTAAATGCCTCGACACCATAACAAGTCAATACTTGTTCTCCCCTCGCTTACCATCTGCTGCGTTACCCGAGAAAAAGGAAAAAGGGTCTCCGTATCAACCCTGGGAACCAGGAATCCTCGGCGATTCCCACGAAACAACCCCTCTTGTATATTAAAATTAACAGCGAAATAATACATACCTTACCCTATAAGGGAAAAAAATGTGCATTCAACGATGATACCCATGAACACTTGCATGCGTGACGTGCTTCTCGTTCTGGCCCGTCGGGGCGCATCTCGTCGTCTCCACGGGCACACGTGTTCGCGAAGTGACTCACGAGAACCCAAAAACCACCTGCCGTCTTACGCCTTCGCCATTGGATGAGTCTTCCGATATGTGATTTCGGACCAAAAAAAAAAGTACATGATTACAGTTTAGCCGAAATGTGTCGTGTCTCAGATGAGATCCTCGTAAAAGAGGTGCGCGTCGATGTGTGGGTTTATTTTTTTTTCTGTTTGCTCGCAACGTTATTGAAAATGCCCTTAGCCTGTATTTGTCCAGGGTGAATCCAAGAAAATAAACGGGGGAGATTCAATGCGAAGATGTTGAAAAAAATACTATTTAATAATTGCGATCATCGGCCGTCGGAGCTTCGGGATGAACATATTGATTATTTATGATTCGTTAAACGTGCGCAGAATTGCGACAATGGACTTCCCCCCCGTTTAAAATTAACGACATAAATGAATACATCAACAATGGAAGATAGGGGAAGAGCAATGCTGCAATAATTAAAAGGGGGGTTGCATTTACGGAGGGGTTATCGATGTTCGAAGCAACGGGGGCTAACAATACGGAAGCGTGCCGTTTAAAAGCTCAACCTGTGCTTTAAAGTTCACAGGTTCAACTTGAGACCCAAAAAATCCATAAATCTCCCCATTTGTAAGCGATCAAAAGATGCACTTGCTATGACTTCGTATTGCATATAAAATCACCTTGCGGATAAAAGCACCTTGCATTTTGATTTTTATGTTATCCATATGAAAAATATGAATTTTTGATCATATTTTCAAAGTGTTATTTTTTGATAGTTGTTTAACATTTTTATTATATATTTTTAGAGTTGCGATTTTGAGCTACCCTAAGGGGTTTTAGCAGTAGCTGGTATTGCAAGCACTCCACCCTCCACGCTGCCCCCGCGACGGTCGGCTATAAAAGCGACCACTCTTCGCCGAAACCACATTCTGCCTCGTGCTTCAGCCACGCAAGCAACCTCCACTTCCACAAATCCGAACCGACCTGCCCGACGACATGTCTCTCTACGCCACCAACGAGTACATCATTTCGTCGAACAACTCCATGAACGACAACAAATACAACAGCCAGAAGGCCTCCAAATCGCACAAGATCAAGTCCATCCTGAAGCCCCTGCTCAGGATGCTGAAGAACAAAAACAAGAAGCAGCGGGACTGCCCGGAAGTCTACTGCGCCGAATGCGAAGACAATTCCGCAAACGAAGAGTTGGAATCCGACCTCTTCGACGAGCTCAACGACTGCCATCCGAATTCGGCGATCTTCGTCTGCAACGAAGAGGGCCAATGGAACATCAGCCCCGTCAACAAGGGCCAGACCTACGTCCCGGTTCACTTCGCCAGGACGCAAGCCGGCACATTCTTCTGGACTTCCATCAACAAATGCGCAGACTCCGATGTCCTATCTTCCCGCCAATGCTTCACGCAATGCCAAGACGCCGCCGAACAAATCCCAATCATCCAAGACAGATGGGTCCAAGCCTAAATTGAAACATCTTCGATCGAAAACAACGACGTCTTCCAAATTTGTGATAAAATGCTTTACGATGAGCGGGTGTGATCAAATCCCGCCACTCCTGAACTCTAAACTTAAGTGCCTAGTGTCTAAGAATAATTTTATATAAAGCTACTGTGATTTAGTTTTAAAAGATGCCTGATTTTGCTCAAATTATATATTTTCTCCATACATGATAGGCTTTATAAATTGTATAATTCTCCTTTGAATCATGTATAATTGTATAACGAGTAGATTTATGTATGTCTAATGTGATATTCGATTGTAGCTTCCAATGTACCTTATAAGAATGGTGATTTTTAAGAGCTTTAATTTTTTAGCATAAGTTTTATCGATATGTCTTCCATTTTGAATATTATGTTGAAAATAAACGATTGAAAGAAAAATTACATCTTTGACATTTTTACCCTAATACCCTGATTACCCTAATAATCATAATCCAACAGGATCAATCTGTCATACACACACAAACATACACACGCATACAAATTTATTGAAGCAATGCCGAAATGAGATTTTAATCATGAAGTATAACCATTAAAGAACTAATTTTGAGCACCCACAAGTAACCGCAGGAGTCTCGGGGTGATATACCTTATTTTTTCATTTTTGACCATGACAGGTCCTTCGGTCTTTTTTATGGACCTGCAGGTTCCTTTATCGACCAAAGTGGTTAAGCCCCATGAAGCGTGAACTTTTTTTTATCAGTTCTGGACACGGCAAGGATGAAAGATATTTTTGTTAACTGCATACCTGAACAGGATGACGGACGATACACATAAAAAGCGTCCCATTGCAATTGAGAATCTCAAAACCCATTACAGAAGATTTGTTATCCCGCAGGATATTGATGGCGCTTACGCCTCTTTATACATGCGATCTTTTAAGATTTGAACACGTGAATCGCCTCGGGCAAACTGGCTTCTTCATCACGCAAGCGTTCAATATGCAAACGCCTTATACGCCCGCGTCAAAATTTATATTATTTTCGACTTTAAGTCTAATATATTTAATGATCATTATCGCATGCGTGAAATTTAAGAATTTTTAGAATTTTGTGGATCATAAGTGCATAAATACAAAATTAGTTTAAAAAATATAGGATGAAAAGGTACTCTCTAAATCTTAGCAATGCATAAAAAATATAGGATAAATTTGACCTGGAATGATATGTGTGTGGTCAATGATGGACTTTGGATAATGTGATGATGCTGCATTACGGATTGAGTTACCTGAAGGCATACATAATACCTTTTTCTTATGCATTATAAAATCTAATGACTTTATCTTTGGATCAAAAAGGATTTCATAGCAATAAATAATTTCCAGATTGGATTCCTCTAACTTGTTTTTTTCTAATTTTAAGCAGTCTAATATGAACCTTTTTGGATTCGAAGTCCATCATTGAATACAATGGCACAGCTAGAGGTTCGTTCCCGGTCAAAATTCATTGAAGGCGATTTCAATGCAGTTCTTTTTGCAATGTATGCAGTCCGCTGCACGTGCAACGCACAGAGTTGCATTGAACTGTTGAAATGACGCATTATTTTGTCGGAGAATAATCAACAATGTACAGGCATTACAGTGATTCAAAGAAGAAGATTGCCGATGGAACAAAAGATGATCTTCTTTTCTTGTGTGCACGCGATCTTCTTCTTCAGATTATGAAGATAATCGTTTCCGCTCGAGAATCTCTTCACATCTCGTAATATGATCCTGTTTTGCTGCAATGCAAAATATTTTGAAGCACCCCATACAAAAATATTATTTATTATACAATTGTAATTCGATCATGAATGATAAAATTGATCTTATTGATCCTTAGATGAGCGTAAAAATGCTTACAATTTAAATATTTTTTTTATACTGTTACGCTCATTCGAGAATAATTTTGCCAAGGGAATTAATCTTTATTGTCTATGAGATACATGTTAAAAATCGATTTTAAACTGTGTAAAAATATTATAAATTTGTAAAAATATATCAATAGACAATAAAAATATTTGCTATAAGGCGTGTGTCGCCATAACGAAATATCATCAGGCCATATGATGATGCAAATTTCAATATAGGTCAATCGATGTGCTCCCCTAACATGGAAAAAAGGGTGACCTAAGCACACAAATGGTTGAATACAAACTTTGTGTCGATAAAAAACCCATAATAAAGTAGCCCCTCGTGTACATCACGCGATAGGGGTTGAAAATCAATTGCGGCAATTAAACCGCAACATGTGCGCTAGGAGTGCATTTTTCTCATGCATTTAACACAAAAGCGCGCATCTGTCCTAATGCAAAAAATCAATAAGCCCAATCGAAATCATCCCTTGCCATTTGAATCATAAAAAAGGGCCGCGGATTAAAAGATAAGTCGATCGTTTTTGTTGCGCAAATTTACGCCGTTCATTGATGAAACACCACACCGTCAAATCAGTGCACTTTTATAAATTTCATTCAAGGATGTTCTTGAGGATGTCTCGCCATATGTCGTCTTTGCGTAATAAGAGAGTTGGTCCGGACTGTCATCGCTATCAGATTCCATCAGCACGGTCGATTGATTTTCGACAGTTGTTATGATTTTGGCTTGTGTTCTTCGTGCAATATGGTGATGACAGATGACACGATTTAAGCTTTTTTAAGGCGTATGTCGTGATTTTGCGTCGCTAAATATCGACTTTCCACTTCCAGGTTTGCAACATTGAAAGGAAGGAAGATTTTGCCTCCGGAGATGACAACACATGGCCTCATCGCGTGATGACACTTGAGACTCAAAAATACAACATCATCAGCATCATAATAAAGTCAAAGTACATAAACTGTATTAGAATAATAGTAAGTCGGAGTTGAGAGTAAGTGGGTGATTATAAAAACACAAAAACATGTTTAGACCATAATTTGAGTTTCTGCTCATATGATTTTATTATATGAGAAATTAAGCCATTGATTTGTTGGCTTTGGCTATTCCAACAAGATTCAAAGACAACGTACAAAGCCCCTGAAAATGAACCCTTTGAGTAGTGAGCTAATTTAAAATCATCGAAATCTTAGATGCTATATTTGCTTGTCCGCCATCGTTATACAAATCCAATTATCTGTCAAGACCGTTGCAGCGTGTATGAATATTGTACATAAGTAAATAAACACTGTAGATATCACACAATATTCGATCATTTCCTCAAGTAAACATAAATAATACACATGAAATCGATTCATTATATCATTCACACATCATTATTAGTCGACAAATTTGGGTTAATGATCTATATAATCGTACGATGAACACAACATACTCTCTCCGTCTTTGTTTCAAATTCACAATCTCCGACTTGCAAGATAATCGCTCCGTCTCTATTTCTCTACAAATTCAACTTGCCAAACACTCTCCGTCTCTGTCTATCTCAGAGCTCAACGTGCAAGAGTATTATTACTGAATCTGATCGCAAATAGGCGACTGTACCACCATACGGGCTAACAACCAACAGTGTATTTATCTATTGTAAATAATTAAAAATGAAATATCAATTTATATTTTAAAATTGGTACAAAACTAATCGGCAACATTTAAATACACCTAAATTCCATCTCTATGTGGAGTACACATTTTTTTCTGATTTAATTTAATATTTCATTTTAAAGAGGTTAAAAATTGACAAAACTACTGCGTTTCAAAATAGTAATACTTGATATGAACGATTGAATGTCACAACTGGGATACGTTTTTATTCAGTGGACATTACATAGGCCTTAGTCCCGAAAAAGATTGATAAGTATTCAATAAGTATGAATAAAAAACGTTTTTGAGATGATAAACCATATTCATCCAGCCCATTAAGCGCATTTAGCATTATGCATCAAGGGTGTGTGCGCTCAATGCGAGCTGCACCCTTATGAGCTTCTTACAAGAATCCTTTCATAATGAATCAGTAATGTCTTCTAACGATGCTATAAGGTGCAGCCATTCATATGCGAGCTTAAAACCAATACAAAAAGAATGACAATGATTTATTTGGCTGTCTGTTTCGACAATAAGCATCCGATTGAATGCTTATACAGAAGAAACAAGAGCAAGAAGACTCGGTATGCCACGCTGCAACGGCATTAGTTATTCACCGTTCTTATTTCGTAGTTTATAAGGGTAGACTCAAACAAAAGGCCAATCCATTATTAATAATGTATATCACGAACTCGAGGATGCGTCCAGCATTCATTGATTCCTTGGCTTAAATACCCGATGGCGAAAAAATAAAAAAATAATATCACATCCGAAATATACTGAATGATGCATCGAGCGTCCCTAAAGTTTTGATCCGAAGGAAACAATCCAAATACCTTAAATTTCAGCACTTGAAAAATTCAAAGAGCAGATGTACCGAGAATCAATTCATCCTTCGTTTGAAATCTTCGGATGTGCAATATTTTGTAAATAGAAGCGGCAAATATTGAGCAAATAGATCATATTACTCCGGATTGCTCATTATTTAAGATCCTTTGAATTATATCCCGGAATCCTTTTAATTCGGCAATCCATTCAGTCCTTTAATTAAAGGGACACCTAATAGATTGGAACCCTTTGATGCAATCAATCTTGAAAGATCGCCAAAAAACAATCTCGAGTTACCGTCCGTCTTCGTAACCGAATATGACACTCGGAAGACAGGGGTTATTAATGCGACCTGTCGCAAAACCAACAATTGATTATATCTCGTCGGTATTAAATCGATATTTTGTCATATACGATTTTTTATCTCGCCGCTCAAAAACCCGATCACATCTGATGGACCATAAAAGATGAACGAAACGTCATTTCGGATGAAAGTCACATTGGACGCATTCGATCTTATACGACATGTCGAATTATAACGGATTTTTTTCCCGGCCATTTAAAACGAATAAATCCACACGGTAAAAACACCCCTGCTGAAAATCATCGCTAAGAAAGGGTAGACAATGTGGGGTTCGCAAATAAAAGACTCCTCTGAGCGTTTAGCTCTTTTTTCGTATTGAGTTTCATGAACACGTGTTGGAGCAAAATTAACAGATTGCGATTTTAGCTGCTCTGAAATAATTATTTTGGAGCTTTTGAATATGACGATATCAAATTCATAACATAAATTCTATGGCCGATTTTTAAACTATGCTTTCTTTTGAAATGTTCAGAAAAATATCCCAATCATTAAAAACAACCCCAATTATAGCATCGCACACGTGTAAGTCATCATCATTATCAGCAATCCATATCAACAAACTCATCCCCTGAAGGATAAACACCTTTCAAACGCGCTAATTAGCCCCTTTATACGACCGTATAGACCAGAAGTAAAGAACCAAGAAAATAATTTCAATGTAATACTTTCCATTGATAACACATCACTCAATAAGTTCGTAGGATCTCGCAATTTATTTGATTTAAAATCAATTTGGTTATGTCGTTTAAATCATGATGGGATCATATATGGGTCTTAAGGTTGCGGTATAATATTAACTCATCTATTTATGATAGCAATACGATGGTTATCATCCACAAATTAACGCGATAAATACGTTCTTCAGAAAGCCGCGTAAATAGAAACCGCGTAAAAAAGGCAGGGAATTAATAAAAAATATAAGATAGGATCCATTATATAAAAAAAACACGTACATACACACGTACGTACATATTGAACACAATGTTTTCCAATTTTCTTGTTAGATTGAGAGCGTCATCTAATTTTTTTGCAGTAAATAATGACGGTTCGGAAGATTTATCTTCACTTACCGATCCGTTTCGGGTATTAAAATAAGGCCAAATAATTCCTCCCCAGTTATAACGTCATCAGTAAATAATTCTTGGATATTCTTAAATTACAAAACGCATCAAAACAAAAAAATCTCGGCCGCGTTGAAGTAAAACTGCGCAAAAAAGTACCGCGTAAATCGAGGGACGAGTGTACATACATAAAAACTTTCCCTGCCTAATTCTATACAATAAAAGTCTAAGAACTAGGACTAATGCATATTAATCAATATATTAAGACATCATTAACTTAATCATATTCATCCCCTTTATTTTACTAAACGCACGCGTTAGTTTTATCTTGAATCGACTCCGTTAATTTATTGCCATTCGCATGATTCCCTTTGGATGAATTCGTGTAATTAATATTAGAACGTATGGGAGTGGTTTTCATCCCCCTTAGGCTAAAAGCCATGTCATAAATATCGCACTCATTTTCATCTGGAAGCAATAAAATCCCCCGTTTATTAGTAAGCATTTGGACGATGCTCGTTGCGATAGTTAATTGTGCACGATCAATAGATTTGATCTGGTGGATGCGTGCTAAGTTCATAACAAACACGTTTTTATGCAAGAATACGAACGTCTTTCTGTTCTGGTTGCTTTCAGGTATTTTTTGTTGTTGTTCCCCAACCCTTTCAACGGCGATTTAAGCGAGTTCTATTGTGTATTGTTTCGATTTGGAGCGACCAGAAGTGAGGCAGGAAGGTCGACGCGCAGAAGATAATCGGCGCGCCCGGTCAGTTGGCATACTTCATTATTCTTCGGGTTAGCTATTTGTCGCTAAAGCGATTTCATCCGAACACGTTCCCAAGATATGGGTGTTGTAAAAAAAGTGGGTGTTCTGGTTGTGTGCGTGAACAAGATGGGTTGTTCAGTGGCGGGGCACTCGTCCGCCGCGTGTAAGGGTTACCGTGAGAATTTCGGGCAGATGTTTTCTTGCTTTCTTGATATTATTTACCTCGCCTTCTGGTCGTGTGTTTGTGCTGGGAATGGTACCTGTAATTGTGTACAATCTTGTGCTTGTTCTTGTGCTTGTGCTTGTGTACACACTTGTGCCTCGGGCCTGGGATATGTTTATCGATGACGGGTGACGGTCGGCCGGCTACACGTATGCACTCGACTATGCACTTCGCTATGCACTTTTTGCAATATTAGCATTCCGCATACATTAGCTTTTCTGCACCTAAATCGTTTTGCAGACATTCGCCTTTAAAGGCATGCAGAGATTAGAGAAAATGGTCGAAGGGGAGAGGAAATGAAAGACATTGATTAAGTAGATTAAGATTTTTGTATCGATTTTATTTTAAATTGGAAAATCAATAATAATATACTAAATTAAACTATTAAATGTCTAAAGATTACTATTTTAATTTAGCATATTCATGACATTCACATACTTTAATTGGACACTGACGCGCGCGAGCTTATCGATTTACAAGAAATACTATACCATCTTCTTTAATCGTACTTATTGTATTTTTTTTATAATTTAAGCTCTATGAAGGTTTCGTGAGCTTGGAGTTAAATTGCAACAGAAAAATATCGCTTATTAAATTATCACCAAGAAAAAATCATAAGACATGAATCATGCATGCGAAGTCGTCCGAGTCGGAATTATAAGCCCTTATAAGCTTTCAAAATAAGGACAAAAAAGCTTCATGGCTAGTGTGCCAAGGTTAAATTTATATCAGATAATTTCCTTAAAATCATTTTTAGCCATCTTATTAATATGCATTGCGTGTTTTCATAGCGAAGTAAACAACAATAATTCCCATGGACTTGAAAATGAGCGATACAGGTCATCACATCTGCCAATACCAAACTTGGAAACTTATTCCCCGATGGAGTTTTTCCGTTTGGTGTCATCGATACGAAAAAGTAGATCATCGCCAATTTATGATGTTCATTTGAACAAATGTATTCAGTCGCCGATACTCGAAGATTTCTCTCTCCAGCCAGAAGGCTTTGAGGTGTAATGTGATACGTTTGTGATTTGTAAAAGAAGACTTTCGACCGTTCAACGATTTACCAATAAGTGCAGCAATTTACAAATGCTTGCCAATTGCAGGTAATTAATATCGCATTAACCCTAGCATTAAATTGTAGCTCTGATTCTCCTCAAGGGGCTAAGTTGTCGACGCTGCATATGCAATCTCTTCGTTTTGTAGTAATTAGGGTCTTAAAAGAAAATAAAAGGATCTACTACTGCAAATATGACACGAAAGTGGAATAAGGTTCGAATTAAGTAAATTGATCGTTTTTTGAAACTCGCGAAATTGGTCAATTATGAAAAAACGACGATCGCTTTACGGTAGTGACCTATACTAGGTGACTGTCAAAGTAACAACTTTACCGAGAAATTATGGACAGCTTTACATAATTACACGCCATGAAGTGATAATTGAGCTCCATAACTTCAATTCCAAGCGCGGATAATGCGGTTCACTTTCAATTTCACTATTACGATTGGCATTCGGTTCTTCGTGACTTTGTAAAATCTCTATAAATAACGAAATTGAGACTAATTACTTCTTTGGAGCTAATTTAAGACGTCTGAGAAATTAATACGTACAACCTGCAAATCATTCTAATTGGACAAGCGAGGATATTAACGATATTATTGTGGCAAATCACTGCGCGTAATGGGACAATTTGGAGTGAAATTTATGGACTGTCAAATACCTGAATTAATACCTAAATAGCCTGCAAAAATTATACTTAATATTGCCATAATCTGGGTGCAAAATTGAAAGGGAAAGGATTGTACGATACGATAACTCTGAATGATCCAAGTGCTCATATTTCAAATCTTATGCATCAAATTAATTGAAATCGCTTTGATTTAAAATTTGCCTAAAAATACTTTTAGTGTATATTAATGTAAATTTGCCAAACTATATATTCGAGAAATATTAATTGATTGAGAATTTTGTCCATGGTATTTTTATAATTCATCTTTAGTGTCAAATACATTTTGGATTCAAGTCAACAGTAGGTGCGAATTGTAACCGCATTTTTAAAACACATTATACACAATAAAAACACATCAATGTGTACAGAAATGATTTTATAAAAAGCATTGTAAAATTCCAAAAAATATAAGATTTAATCAAACAAATAATTATATAGGCAGTATAATTTTCTAAACTTATGTTAATACAATTGGTATATATTATATTAATAATTAATTAGCCAAACTATGAAAGTCCTTGATTTTGCTGACCATCCATACAGTATAATATAAAACCACTTTAAAAATCGAATAATGATATATTGTTACCCAATTGAAAATAATCGGCTTATAAAATCTTTAAAATGCATGCAAATAAGATCTTCCTCTGCCAAAAAAAAAGAAGAGCATCACTAAACATCAATCCATGTTTTTTTTTACTTCTCAAAGAATAATTATAAGTACCAATTCTCTCCCAGTAATTACTTCATAAGGGCAAATTATAGGCCAGACCGGTTAAAATGTGCGTTTACGGTCAGAATCTGATGGCTTCGAGTTAGCTTCCAGTCCTGCGGTGGTCGTAAGGATACTTAAACGGTCGGATGCAATTATTTTCAGGACTGACCAAAAATGATTTGCAGTGCAAGTATTTCAATCGCATGTACACGAAGTCCTTGTTCGGTTATCCTTTTTGCGACACAATTTTTTGCTCTTTTATGGCGCATAATTGGGTGGTGGAGAATATGGATCTCATACGAGGTTGACTGAATTAAATACATTAATCGATAATTGTCAATGCTCCTTAAAAATATGATACTAATTTAAATTAATACAAATATGGGTTGTTTCGGAAAGAAATGCGTATTTTGAGTTATTTTATAAAATACACTTGATCCTTATACGACACGGTTGTATGGTTTGATAACATGGCAAAATAATTGATAATCACGAGCACTTATTATCCTACTTATTCGATTCCTTTTTAGATCGCTTGATTTATATCCATCTTGTTTTTTTAACGTTTTGATTATTTTTAACATTTAAAAGTCTATAATAATCGATTACCTATACTTAGCATGGAAATCTTTACATATTTCACGATAAGGGACTGAGCTTGTATCCAATTATTTCTTGATTCTTAATGTTTTTTCCACCTCAAAAGGATCATTTACTAAAAAAATGTTTATACCGGCCGATGCAAATTTTCTTAAATTAAATTCTTCATATTTTAAACCATCCTTTACTAGCAAAAAAAGTCGAGGAATGATCGTTGTCCTTCAGATAATTATATTAAATTAAAATGTTATTAGAACAAAGTTATCTACTAGTACTAGCGATTTAAAACCATCAATTAACTTTCGCATACAAATATATCGTTCTTCAAGATTTAAGGTTTTGTTATAGAAGCTAGTGCTTACAATCTGTCTAAATTAAATAAGCAAAAAAGTGGAATAATTTACATTTAATGTCTAGAATTATATAATATGAATACCTTTGCTGTTGTAAATGTATTTTTTTCTTATTGAAAATGAATGCTTCCTGGCGGAAATATATATCTTTTTATAATAAAACACGTTACTGCTACTGAAGAAAATATTTTATTGTTTCGCATCAATTGCATTTGCAAGGTTCACGGAGATCATATTTGGCTTATTAATTTTCACAGAGCTGTCCTACATTTGTCATATTAAAAAAAAACCTTTGATCTCAAGCAATCCGACAGATATGGGGGTTAAACGATGACTAATGACTCTTCATAATTCGGCTCAAATTTAAATGATTATGATGTAATATGTTTGCTGTATAAAATGTCAGCTATAAATAAGCCTAACTGGTGCAGACGGTTAGTCATGATCTGAAAGGGCAGACAATGGTTCATCCTGTGCCATTTTTTTCAGCCAAACTGTGAGAACTTTTCGGCTCAACACATGCGTGTGTTGTTTACACTTTTTCTTGGTATTCTTCTGGTATGCAGTCTGTTTTGGTGCTGAGGGCCACTCCATGTTTTCCAAACAATAACAGCTTGACATTTGTCTAGTGTCACCACACAAAAGAAACCCGTGCAGAGCAAGTCGGGCGCGTGCTTCATTGTTAGTCATTATGGTCAATTACAATCATGCGATAAGGTCAACCACCATCGGGTCTGGTGAGAGATAGAGGTCAGCACGCGTTCAGCCATTTACACGAACAACGATCATCGATCAACAAATATTTACTGTGCAATAATGACGAAGGAGGGAATCATGATGGTACCCTGCTTGAAAATCCATCCTAATTGATGATTTCGTGGAAAAGTCAATAGAAGTCAAGGTATGTCAAGTAAAAAAAAAACAATGGTTCGTTGCCCTATTTCTAGCATTTGGTGCATCCATTATGGCCCCCCCATTTGCATAGGGATTAACATAAGTAAATGACTTCAGAATGCTGTGTGTAAGCAGACTCATCAATTTTCAACGAGACATGTGATGTCTGGTCTCAAGTGTTAAAAGGGGTGTCTTATCGCAAAACACACGTACGCAACAGCACGCACTTCATTTACCGTAAAGCTGTGTCATTGAGGCAAAGCATTGGCATCAGCCCACCGCCTTTATCCACGCCATAATGGATCCGGGAGGGCAAACAGAAAAACAAGACTACCGTCTCATACGAAACGCTTTTTAAAAAAAGTAGGCGAACAGGACAAAATCGCTCCGGAATACTTCCAATAGACGAACATTCAAGCCGAACCGCCAGGACACAACAGCATTCGAGCCAGATCCAGCAGCGCTTGGACCATTTGTTCGACCCCTCCAGAAATAGAAGATGAAATACTGCTAACCGTGATTCCCACGCTCTCGTATCACGGTACCAGTTGTATTATAATAATACGAAATACGCAAGGAAACGCACATGCTCGGAACCGGGACAAAAAACATAGACAACTGAAAAAGGCGTCCCTCAAAACCATACCTTAGAAACACAACACAACAAGCATTTTGATCCTACTGGCATCGTACGCAGAGTCCAGATTCGTCTACGATAATAAACGTTCTTACTACGTTGAGGATCGAGGTCGAACAGGATGCAAGGGTCGGTCGGTTGCGCACATTGCACAGCCTCGCATACTTTCGTTGCTCGGGAATCGGTTCCCATACAAATGCCATATGGCGCATATTATCATATGAACTTTTTTCCCCGTACCACATTTTCTATTTGGCGGGACGTCCAGCATGCTCCGCTCCTGATTTTTTTATACCGAATGCCTAACTATTTTTTGTGGTGGCAATTATACATTTTGTTTGGTAAACACCTTGCGTTATGACAGCGATACTGTCCACGAATTTATACGGGGAACATTGGATCAAAACAACTTTTTGCAACAACACAACCCATGCTATTAAAAAGCTTCGATATCGTGGCTTCCGATGAGGTCTTAAGGTATTTCCTCAATGCTCATATTTAAACCAAGGGTTTGCTATATTTTCCGAGCCTGCCAATAATTGGGGGCTAAAAAACACCCAAGACGAACTTCTCTTATCTACTTATCATACATTTGTTTGAATAAAAACACATATGACCTTGAACGAGATTTTATTGTACGTCTTTTTCCATCATCACATAAGCAAACCATCGCAATTTTTAGATCCAATTTTTACATTCACTTCGCCATGCACTTGATATTGAAGGCAATCTGACCTCCTATTTTTTTGGATTTTTATTTTACTTACCCCATTCTATATAAATTATACAAATATAAATTAATTCGTTTATTAGAAGTACAATTATAGCAATTTCACGTTTATAATATCAACGTCAATATCACAGATATAATGAACAATTTGTCTTGAAAGGGTTTGAATGCGATGGATAATTAAAATATTTATGCGTAGATCGTTCAATGTTTAAGCTATTTTTTGGGATAAAAATGCATTTTTTTTTTGGAAACTTCGATCCATATACACCCATTGACCTCCATATAGGACAATATATATGGGCTATTGACTCGTATAGGTATTTTATTAAAATCTTCTAATGTTGTGAATTTTGTGATGCATCATTTTGTGCTATATGTACTATGTATGTGTTTCTCTTAATCATATGATAATACTTGAAGAATTTATTAAATAAACGCTATTTTCAATAAACATTCTACCATGTCGATGAAAAGAAAACATGGTATCCATATTTGAAGACATTGAAGCCTTTATCTTGCCATTTAAATTTTTTGTTGTTGGCGTGTCTCTTTTGTACAAAAATCGAGCAGGATTAGTTTCCATGGCCACAAAGGAGGTGTCTCAACAAATTTGGACTCGGTCACGACATCGCCAATTAGTCATGCGTGATTCCCGAAGAAACCTTCGTCCTTTCATGCAACGCCCATACATTGACATACAAAAGTATTTATACCTGAAGCGTAAAAAAATTAACATTAATAGCATACGTAATGACATAGATAATTTAGGGGATAAATTGACGAGCTGATATTCGGAATGCCCACGGACATGATTACTCTATCCGATGACCCATGTCTGTTTTAATGACCAAGCACACCCTCATTTGGGATAGGCTGGACAAAAAATGGACGCAATCCTTATTATGTGAGATTTCGTTACATTTTATAATGAGATTTCATTGTAATTGCGTGCGATTTGAATCCAGGATATTATTGCTTGAAAATCTGCATACAATCGTGTGATTTTTATATGTGGATAATTTATGATAAGCAGCTTCGTTTTATTGTTTTATATGCAAAAATATTAAATCATTTCCATGCGTTAATAACGTTCGATCGCGTCCATATGCGAATTATTCCGCAGAATGAACGGCGAACCTCACGCGACCATCGCCACTCATGCTTTTCGACATCCATCCTTTTCCATTACCATTTAATACGTACAGATGGACATAATTACTAGCTCCGGCTTAATTTCGTAGTAAGCGTCATGGATGTTGGCAGGTGTGGACGTGGGAACGCTTCTACCCCATGCGTACGCCATGCACCATGTGTGCTTTTTGTGCACACATTATGCTTTAATGAATACATTTTCTTGGGGAGCATCGTGGGAAAGTGATTCCAAGTCTCCAGCACAAACAGAAGACGCATTCAACGCAAGAAGGGCAAAAAAAAAGAAGGGAGGAGCCGTACGACCCTTCTTTAGAAGCGCCTTTTTGTCGTGTTGCCCATTGTATGCCATCCTCATGTGGAACACGCGTACGTAGTCATACCACGTGGAGAGTACTCTTTGTACTTCTCGAAGGTACCCATGATAGGGGCAGATTCAAATTACAATCGCGATAATGAGATATTAATTCACAACGACGAACAAAAAGCTCATCAAAAAGGACAGCGCGTATTAAGATGACTAATTTCTTGAAACGATCGTTCAATAAACGATTAAACATGTGATATTATTTGTGTAGCATTAAAGTAATGATGCTTTCAAAAGAATTGATACATTTGAATTCGAATTAAAAAATATCGAACCCGTATGATTGTGTCATCAACGTCGTGTGTCGTTCGCGTGTCAAACGCTTATGGTTAAATCTAATTGAATGCAATCCATTCTGAGACAATACTTTTACAATAAACAGTCAATTTTAGTCAATTAATCAGTAAATTTATAATATCAGTGGACGATCTAAAATATTTTTTAAAAATGTATTGCATTCTAAGGTACAATATGTTGAAGTTATTCAGTGATTAAATAAATTCGAGAGCACACTTCGGATAAAATGATCTCTGAAAGAGCAGAAATCATTCATTGCGGATTTTCTATGGATCGATGGATTTATGTTTTACCACGTGTCCATTCCGTCAGACCTCATTGAATAGGTTTTTATCAGTTTTTTCGATCTACAATATTCTTGGCCGTTTTCGGGATTAATCCCTTTTGTCCGCCCCTTTTCCCGGCTACCCAAAGGGATCCGTAATAATGGCGAAAGAAAACGGTATATTCTTCGCATTGTTGCGCTCGCCATAAATATAAAACGGGAGACCCATCAATATTGTTTGAAGGATGGGGCATCCGGTCTGGACCCAATTGAAGATATTCTTCTCGGCGGACCATCCGTAATTTGAAACTGCATTGTGAAATATGTATTTGCTTTTTTACGTTCCATACAAAGTGCATATCGGGGAGCACAAAAAAATATATTTGTATTGTATAGTGGCACGTTTATTTTTTTGTGGCGTTCGAATTGGATACGCACGCTTTACTTTCGTCGGGCTGAATTCTGATTAAATATTCCAGTTTTTTTGGGGAGGGGTTAGAAAAAATTGGATTCGATCTTTCAGCTATTTTATTTTCGGATGGATCAAATTTAACATCGATCATCCCTGCATACAAAACGATAGAAATGCCTGGGTAATATCCAGAGCGCCTTCAGCGCTAATGGGGTTTCGGAAAAACAAAAACGGATAGAGCTTAAATTAAACCATACATCAAAAGTGATTCATAAGTTTGACGTCCCGTTAATAAGATAGCTACTTCAAAGGTTAAATGAAGAGTTGCATCAGGATCATTAAAAATCTTCTTGTTAAATAAAAGATTGCCGGTTTAAGCCCGGGGCTGTCAAAAGTGCTTCTTGTAAGCACGCCCTTTTTACCACATAATAGCACATTAACATATTGGATACAGCCTCCGTTCATGTCCATCGCTTCTGAAGAACCACAAAAAGCATCTCATTTTTTCCCAACTGTGAAAGACGACCGGGATGATTGCTCATGGACCATTTTCTAATTTACGATCACTAATTTATCTCGCGGCTCACATATTTCTCAGTGCGTTCTAATGCCCAATGATTGCATAATGAATCTGAAATATTACCACGCTTGAATTCTTTCATCGATCGAAATAATATTTACCTCGAGATGAAATCTAGGTTGAACTCGTTAAGCAGGCAAAAATTAACATAACGTACATATGATATACGCCCAAAAATGTCCATTGAATTTCACCACTCGGTCTATATAAGTTCTTGATCATAAATAATAATATATGCGACTTATTATTAATAAAATCGCATACATAATAAAGAAAATTGCATATTTACATTTTCCCCTATATCAAGAGTTCCCAAACTTTTCATATGCTGTGAGTTATTTCTAATAGGCTGCAAAACATATGAAAATTGTTAAGAATGTAAATATAACGTTTAAAACGTGTATTGTTTTTGAATAACCTTTTTTAAAATTCGCAACATGAAGCATAAAAAATCTGTTAAGTGTAAACAATGTGCATTCATATCTTATCTCATATAATCACCTCCTCATTAGATCAATAATTACTAATAAGTCCATTTGTTTAATATTATAATAACTTGAAGGCGAAAGAATTTTATTTATTTAAGAAAAGATAAACATACAATTAAAAAATGGATAAATAAACCATTAAAAAATTCATTTGAAAAAATGCTCGAAGTAACATTAAAGCATCGAGTGTTTTGTCATTTAGTCTGGATCTGATTTTGGAAGCCAGGCAACTTGCTGCTGAAAATGCACGCTCAGCCTCCACACTCGTTGGAGGTATCTTCATCAGATATTTAAATGATAGTTAAATATCTAAGTAAAATTCCTTTCTGCTGAGACACGAACTAAAACTCGCAAAATTCCCGATTTCCCGACAAATTATTTATTTCTGTCGCTGCATATGAATACTTATATACTATAATACTTTGATGTGATTAGTAATTATATTACGGAGGAATACAAAAATTCTGAACCCCGTATCTATTATATTTCATATCGATATTCCCATTATTAGAGTCGAGGTGTAGTAAATACATCACCGGCAGGGAAAGGTTAATATAACAATTTTACTAATCCCGGGATTCATGAGCATCTAAAACTGTCCGGGATCCCGAGATTGGATTTCCTACTCCTCATACGTTCAATTTAAACCTGTTGAGGAGCGAGCAAATTTAAAATCGATGAAGTCGTTGATGTCATAATCGCTTTACACCGATTACTTTCTGTCAGCTCCTAATCAGCGTAAGACAATCTTCAATTATAAATGAACACTTGATAGTGAATACAAGACCACGTCATTTCTTTACATAAACAATGCACAAAAAATCGATTAATTTGCTCCTCCTTTAGAAGGAAATGATAATTGAACAAAGACTCATTCAACACGCAGAGAAGAACGGCAAGCAGTTAAATAAACAAACATTCTCGATAACACACAATATTCGGTCGTTTCTTTGCGTAAACAAATAACACACTTGAAATCGAAATCATTATAAGTCGATAAATTTGGGCTTAACGATCTATACAATCATGCGATGCATGTGAGGAAGCTATCCGTCTCAGTCTCCCGAACTGCGCTAAGTTCTTTCTTTCTCTGTCTCCGAGCTTCAATGTGCAAGAGTGCTCTTTTTGGGACATGAGAATTTGGACATACATGTATGTCGATGCTCCCTGACAGCTTAAAGGTAAAATGTTCATCGAATGAGTCGCGATTGTGATGTCTTAAGCCCATTTTAAAAACTGAGCATTTTTCTTCAGAATTATTGCTAAACTATTCGAAACAACATATTGATTTTACAGAAAATGACTCATTGAAGTTTATGGATTTCATGGAGAATATTTGATATATTTTGCAAGTTTATTGAGACGGTCAAATACTCCATGTAGAAAAGCTTTTAAATGTTTAATGATGAAAGCTCCTTAAAAAGCCTTCTATGCGATTAGTTTCCCCTCATAAAGCCTATAATTGTAAGCTTTTCCATAATTTAGCAATTAGATTTGTAATTCAAATCTACGGGAAGTGTTGCTGTGAAACAACCACATTTCACATGAAAACTATGTTAGAGTGGTAAGCAATTATTTCATAGAAGGGATTACAAAAAGCCAATTAGGTAAGGTTTTACAGCAATGTATGTACGAAGGATATTTAATAAATTACAAGCATTTAAACATCAAATTATTGATAATTTGAATTGATGATATAAAATCGTCAATACATTTTCGGATTAGTCACTATGAAAAACTGATGGAATCAAAAAATTTGGCCATATTTTAGACTTTCTCGAAATCCACCAAAATTCTCAAAAAGGATCTTAATGACAAGAGGGAGATTTTTATGAGAGCAGATATTGAATATGGATAGGATATATTGATTTAGTTGGATCATATTTTTTCATTTGTAAAACGATTATTATTTCTGCAAATTAATATAGTTAGATATCATAAGCCATTTGATCAATAGTCTATCATAGTCTATTTTTAAAACTTTGAAAAATTTTGAGCCTTTACAATAAGAACTCTGAAAATGGCCTCCTAAGCCAACACTTAGTATCAATACATAATCAATTATTTATGATTGGAGTAATCTTGAGCCTAGTAACACGAAAACGATTTAAATACACTATCAAACCCGAATCGACACTGTTAAATATGCAAACAGCAGCACTACACAGTATTCCGAGCGATTTGATTTATCGACCAGTTGCTTTGCGATCGATACCGCCTTTTTCTAAACGATTATAATAACGTGAGCATTTCACATTAAATTTAATCGCGTATAAATCACGACGTTCCATCGTCATTATTATGGTTGAAACAAGATTCAGGTTCACACGTAGATCAGAATCAATTGCTCAATAGAGGCAATTTGAACCCACCGACGGCATTTGAACCGTGCCACGAACGATTGCCGAGTCGCTCTTCTGAATACCACGACCACTCGCCATATAATTAATTTGTATGATGTTTATCCACTTTATCATCATCTAACTTTTCAGCGAGCCGACCGCTAATAAAATGTGGCGTAAATATTGCATCATCGAGATTTTTCAACGATAACTAGATTCGCAATGCGTAATGCCAGACGCGTTAATATGGCTCCAACCGAAATCTACTGCTGCGAATGTTCATTTTGATAGTTATCCACGACTCCGATGAAAAGGGTTTGAAATTGCACCATAATTAATGCAATAATGCATTTATAGACATTGGTAAATATTTGCAGGCGGGTACATGATGTGCAAATCGTATTTGCTATGCAAAAAAACAACATGCCCTCCTGCGTTCTTGACATATAGAAACAAGGCTTTCTTCTTCTTTATAACTGCATTCAGTCCTAACCATATGGTCTGTGGTCTGACTTGTGTATTATATATCTTTATATATGTACATACATTCATCTGCTCGAAGACATATCCAAACATTGGCCATCCCAGTTGTACAATTTGCATATATTAACATGGATGTATAACATGGAATCATCGATGGCTAATTGAATGACGTTTACATTCATACAACAACCTGCATTCGACATTGAAGGGTCTTGATTTCAGAATATATATTTGTAAATACTAATTCAACATCTCGACTTGGACGGACTTCTTGGAATACAGGGAGACTGCTATGCAATTTCTCTGCAAATATTTGGCAATAAACTCTTTAATATCCTGCTCATCTATATTTCCTAGTTCTGCTGTTTCGATTAGGTTGATAATTGGTTCATCGTCTTATCGAATCAGTGTCAATCGAAAAAGCACTAGATGAGATCTTACTGTATGTATTGATATTTGCATTCCATCATCTCCATTTATCCTTATTTTTTGGTCCTTGTTTAAGATAAACATTGAGAATAATTATAAAATTGGGCAGGGCATTTTACAAACGGACGATTTACATCTCTGATTTAATGCTGTGATGGGATGGATTTGCTACATCATTAAAATCGTTTTCAAGGTCGTAAAATTAAATTTAAAACCATCTAGCCATCAATTAATCGGCGTGGAAAACAACTTAATCAACAAATTCCACAGCGTGTATTAAATTTTTAGCTATTGGAATTTTATTGATCATCATAATTCTTTTTGAGGTGGTAATTTTAGGTTACATAACTCTTTCCAATCTTAAGTCTCAACCATTCGACACACTATTTTTGTAAAACCGAAGCAAAAAATGTCAAATCATAACAGGCAAAAATAAAAATAAAATCAGTAGCCAGGTAAATCTGCTGCTGAAAATGCACGTACAGCCTCTACACTTGTTGGAGGTATGAGTCGATGTGTAGTAAATACATCACCGGTAGGGAAAGGTTAATATAACAATTTGAAAAACATATATGCACTGTATATATGTATGTATATACATATATTAAACAGTTACTGCCCCTAGGCATCGCCTAAGCTCGCCAATTAGTTATTACGCCACTGTTTCCAAACGCCCAGATTTCGATGAGAATGTCTCGATTTAGTAGCCTTTAGCGTGCTGGTGAACCGTTACGATTTATGTTAGATAAAAATTTCAATCCCGAATTTTTCGGGATTACGTTTATCAATCCCGGGATTCATGAGCACCTAAAACTGTCCGGGATCCCGGGATTGGATTCCCTACATATGAATCATCAGGGCTTATAGCATCAATGATGTATCGGATATCCATCAAAAACATTTCATTCATTTGCCAATAGAATTGGTTAAAACATACAACCGAAACAAATATTTATGCAACTGCAATAATAGGTACATAGGATGAAATCATTTTTCTTAAAAATGTTGCAATAATTTAGGGACCTGCTATATATATATTTTTAAAGATCACTGTATAAAAAATTCTATGGAAATATCTTTGAAGATTGTTTATATCTGATATGGCATATTTAATATGTAAGAATTATAAACGAGGTCAAAGGGTTGTCCTTGTATTCCCAGGTGGGGAGATTTCATTGAAAATGGATTTGTTAGTGTTCCCATTCCTCAAATTTATTCACCCCTCAGATGGTAGTCTTTCCATTTTTAGGGCTTATGCAAATCTGGATTTCATACGAGGAACACTTATTGGTTCTGCTTTCGAGGGTGGTTGAACTGGTTGTCCTAATTTGGCCCAACCCAATGGTTTCCAAATAGGTGTTGCACTACTGGAATCTCAAACGATTTTCGTCAGTTATGCAAAGATTCGTCGGTGGCATTGCCTTTTATAATGATAATGAATGCAAAAAGTCGATATGAGTGTGTCAGTATGGGCATTAAGCCGGCGAGCCTTATGCCATTAGCATATAATGAAACTCGTGTCGGACGTCCCTCGACCCGCTGGCCGCCACCGCCGCCAACACGCCGCAGCGCCCAGACCGTGGGAACGGAACGGCAGCGAGTCGCACGTGCGCGACTCGGCCGCGAGTGCGAGCGAGAGCGACGCATGCGGTGCGCCACGCGCCAGACGGAGACTACCGCCTAATGGACCTGACACCGTGCCAGCGACACGCTTCCACTCGCAACGATAGATAACCATTTCTTTACGACTCGCTTGCATACATATGTCAACATTTTACTACGTATTTGCATACTGATTCTTACCTCGCGATACATCTATCGCGATTTCATCGTTTTTTCTTGGCAGAGAACGATTGATGTGCCGATATTCTGACAACGCGGATTAGGGACTGCGTGCCAATATCAATTAGGGGATTTTTGATAGTATGCCAATGTGCACGATTGTGACAGGAGAGAGATACGCCAGATAAACACCATGACGCGTGCCAATATCAATCAATGCACGAATTTCACATTGTTGTTCAATTGCGAACAAATGCATGCACAATCCCCAACATGATCTCATACCCCAATCAGGTATTGCATAATATTATATCAATATGACAAAAATTAAAAAATGATTAAAGGGGAAATTTGGAGATAATCTCTTTTAGTGCCAACGGATAAAACTGTATCTAAACGAAGAATGCCGCGCCAATTTGAAGAACTTTTATAAGGTTTGAGAAAAAAAATAATATAAAAAAAATAAAATGATGTTCACAAAATTACAACTTATGAAATAAAGGCGAAATAAATTAATGTCTACAGTATTCTAATATTAATTGAAAAGCACAATTCGAATTCCGAATTCCAGTGATTCAGAAAGAGCATTATTACTCGTTGAGATAGACAGACACGGAGAGTGTCTTGCATGTTGAGTTTGTAGAGAAACAAAGACGGAGAGAGTATCTTACAGGTCGGAGAATTTATTGCAATTTAAAGAACTTCAGTTATGTCATAAGAAATTTAAAAAATACAGGGGAAAATAGTAGGTTTTCAATCAGGTTCGGCGGAAGACAACATGTCTGAAGAACCTCTCGAAGGACAGCGTTTTTGGAGAACAAGGCACGTGAAGAAGAAAAAGATGAAAGACTTATAAAATATAAAATGAGCATATAAAAAATATCTCTCACGATCAATTCAATCCTAGCATTTTTATCTTCTTTGTATTGATAAAATCAAGTTTATGATTACTGGAATTGCTTAAATCTCATTCATATGCCAAAATGTCAGACTGTTCAGATTGTTTTTTTAATTCATCAATTTGAGCCCCTCGATTTCAATACTAAAAATCCGCGTTTTTATAAGATTTGGCAATTTCTAATCTTTAAGTCTCTCTGATCCCGTCATTTCGAATACAAACATTTCATACGGGCTATAGAATTATGAATTTATAATAGAGAATTTGCATTAATTCCTAAGCAATCCAAAAACAGAACCTGTTTGGACTGATTACAGATTCCTCCCAATATACATCTAATACTCCTTTTGCGCGGTGAATATGATCCGCGCAAAAAACGCACAAAAACGATACCGCGGACGTGAAATAATTGGAGACAGATAAGTTTCATTGCATAAATCCCGCGGATCGTATAAAAAATCGCGCAAAAAGATAATCAGGTGTATCTTTTTATATTACCACCAGCATAATTTTTTGAAGTTTTTGCGCTTTTAATCCATTTTTTAAAAATCCAAGGGTCAAAACAACATCCGTACTTATTTTTAGATAATGCTCAATACGAGTTTTATTTTAAATTAACATTTGTATTGCTTGTATTATCTATTTTTTCTATAACACACAATGTCGGATATTCTCAATAATGACGAATGTATTATATTAGCGATATTTAAAAATATTTCTAAAAATGTATATATAAATAAGTGGAGTGTGTTACGATATTTAGAATCGCACAACGCAACAAAATATCAACGCGGAAAAGCCGCCGCCTACAATGTAAAGTTCATTCGCCGTGTCTCACAATAGTACGTCACCGCATCTAATCTAATAATTTCACTTTCATGGCGATGTCGATGTGATGTTATGGCACTACCGAGCTCACCTTGAACCTTGAACCCTCTATTATTGGCTATTGATTTCGTTTGTATCATCTGCCGCTATCAATCACCTGACCTGCCTCAGGAGAGTTCAACCATATCATGAGAACTTCATTGATGTATTAAAATTTATCACATTTTGTACAGGTCAATGTTTATATTTCATCAATAAATATTGTGCTGAGCGAGTTCCCTATTTACGCGGATTGTTGCACATTTGTTGTTGAAGAGAATTTGCTTGCTTCTCAATACCTTAAACAATTATTTTTTAAAACCATTTTGGTACATATTATTTAGATATAGATTCAGACTTCAAGCTCTACCAGCTAATTATCAACACAGTTCCCTGTTTTTGGAGTTACCCATCGCTGGCTCAAGCATAGGTTTTGCGCAGTGCTATACATTCGACATAAGAAAACATGAGTGATTGACCCAAAGCTAGCAAAGCCTTCATAGAAGGATTAATTGAATATAATAATTGGGGATTTTCTTATGTAAATATTTGTTTCTCTTGACAGGTTCATCTTTAAATGGGTCAATTCATATTTGCACAGGGGTTCTCTCCCCTCGTTGAATTTCTTCATAGTTGCAAGCCGAGATCGTGCTGGACGTGTGCTAAATCGCGGGGAAAATTATGGTTTCTTGTTAGATATCAGTGTTATTATGAAATTGTTTACAGAGAATAACGGCGCCCGGGGCTAACAATTGTGCAGGTTCTGGGAAAATAGTGTCTCTTGTCGTCGGACGGGTCGTTTAAACGGTTGTTGGTTTTTTAAATATCGTGTTGCATGTTGAAGATGGAATAGGTTGTTTTTGAAGATGCTTCTCGTGATTGCGAAACGATCGTCTATGTGTGTAATTATGCGCAAGTCGTGCGGGCGCAGTCGGGATGAGTTGTCTCCGATAGCAAGTAATATGTGTTGTGGTGGAATGCAGCACGGCGAGTGCCCAGAGCGTGCTGGTCGTGTGCGCCTTTGGGTCGTGCCCGCGCACAGCACGCGGCCAGCACGCGCGCGACACACACGCCACACACACACACCACAACCCCGACTAAATTATACAAGGGCTGTTAATTAATCGATTGCCTATCACGCATCTAACCAAACATTTCAACTGCAAATTATACGCATTTCAAGCAATTGTGATTCATTCAATGCTCCGCGGTATTTATTGATTATGCATGCAAAATGAGTAAAATGCTTGTAATTTTCATGTAAATTACAATCTGTACATGTTACCCCGTAATAACAGCGGCACGCCATTGAAATGATAAAAACCCGAACGGCGACCGAAACAAGAGCAAAAACAATGTAACGACTTTGAAATATTTATGAGCTCCGGGATGACTAGTGCGACTGCCCACGTCCTCCTCCGTTTCTGGAGCCTCTACCTGCCTCGGTTTTTTTGGCCGTCTACCTGTTGGTAACTCGTTAATAAAGCCTACCTCTTCATGGAAGCTCTCCGGCCCGACGAGGCGATCGAGCGCTCCTCGTATTAATTGTTCGAGAGTTGCCTCTGACGGCTTGCATTTGTTGACTCGCGGGGTGTGCTCGTGCAATTAGCGAGTCGCGCTAATTGTACCTGCATTTCTTCGCGGTGACATCGTCCTTCGTGCGAGCCCTAAAGGTTAACGTGCATCATCCGATCGGAGCCATGAAACATATCATAAATCATATCGTATCATTCTTTCGTACGTGAATGCCTTGCGAAACGATCGACAATTGGATATCGAGCGAAGATCCGTATAGAATCCAGTTTCATAGCCACTGATATAGGACACGGTCATAGTGCAGCCACACGGAATCCACTGCAGGATTACATCTATTCATAGGTAGTTCAAATTCCACATCTATTCATAGGTAATTCAAATTCACCTGTTTGCATGCCCATTTTTATTAGCAAATGCTCACCAAGCAGAAAGTTTTCCGGAGTACGCAGAGTTTCATCTCTCCTTTATTTCGCAAGGGTAAAACCAACGCAACATTCGGAGATTATTGTCCAGTAAATCTTATTTGGATCAATCGATTTTTTTGACGTATAAATTATTTTTGATGATTCAATTCGGGCTATTATTTATATATTTTAACTTAAGGTACTCAAGTTTATTGAAATTGTGTTTCATCGGAATCGTCAGATTTGATGATCAGATGTGATCATAAATAACATTTTTCTTATCGGAGCTGAAAAAACTTGCGCTTCCTGTATCTTTATGATTCTGAACATTATCTCCAGATTTGGAGATTAGTCAATTATCCAATTTAAGCATCTATCTATGATTCGGCAATTCGATATATCACCACGTGCGCTATTTTTTCGTTTGACGGACGATTTGTGATAAGCGGTCCATGCCGCGCCAAAATCTTTTGGATGCAAATTTTTCTTCTGATCTGGCTCATTTCGATCGGGACGAGGAAGGTATCGATTGTCGATGTATTCGTCGGAGTGACATGTCAGTCGAGAGTGGATGCAGAGGTCCGGCCGTCTGACGAATGGTGTGTTGCATCCATATCTCGGAATGGCAGTGGGCGCAGGATAAGATCCTCGGGGCGCGTTGGGTGGTATGGGTGCGGTACGGGTGTAGGTATGGGTGTGGGTATGGGTGTAAGTTATGGGTGTCGGTGTGAGTGCCTTAAGCAGCTCGAGAGCACCTGCTCATTTTTCCCACAGTCTCGCAGGAAGTCGCTGATAGAGAGGCGATGCGTGCCAGTACAGTCAACAGACACATTGAATGTGAATACGAAACGATGCTCCATCACATTTAATAATATGTACAGTATGACCGTTTTAAAATGATTAATTTTTCGACACAAAAACAAATCACTTTTTTATGTTACCCATGAAAAATACATCTCTCGCATGCAGGAAAGAATTAGCGATACATACCATGAAGAAATTTAATTTGGAAATGTTGCTAATAAGCACTAAATTTTTAAAATCAACATATCGATTGTTTGGCATTGTAGTGCTCGTGATATTCGTACCAGTCTTATTGTTTCATTAACACTAAACCATTGACACTGCAAGCCTTGAGAGCCTTGGAAGCTATCGCAAAACGTTATTGACATGTATCATCAATAATATAATAAGTAGAAGAGAATGCTTTAAGTAGAGAATGAAATTCAAATTTGCACTTATTTTAAGCACGCATTTATTTTGCGTACTTTATTTTATCGATGCGATGACTTTGACGGCGTCGGTGCTCATGCAAATGAGATAGTGCATTTGCGATGACCCTGTCGTGTCATATTCGATATTTAACGAGAAATGTGAAGTATTCAAAAAAATATATTTCATGGAATATCTTCGATCGGAATTCATCCGAATTGCGGTCGATTTTCTTTTTAAATTCAGCGTAATTTGCCCCCGCAAAAAGATGCCGACTCCTTAATAGGGTTCACGGTAGGAAATTCTTCAACTTAATTATTTCTACTTTACATGGCGTTGACTAGATTTATGCATACGTCTTTCTCTGTACACTTCGAGCAATGTATGGTTTTATTGGCACGCAACTCGTGGGGCGCAATCTTAATGGGGCGAGTAACTGTTGAGGTCTGTCACGCTCTATTCATAATCTTTTCAGGAATGAGGATGCGCCATTTCTACTTTTTTCACCTGCAATTATTTATTGGGCAGGTAACCGGTAATCGAGCAACGTTTTGTGGAGACACATGTCCGAGTCGAGCGGGTCAATAATAATAACGAAAATCTCCATACATTTATGGCGATACGATATCTTGTTTCGATTGATAAACGCATCGGCATGCCGGTTGGTTCGCGACGTGACACGTATACACAATTTGTTGTATCTTTTTACACCTTTTTTAATAGCCGTGTACAAAGATCCATTCATCGGTCGTTTGTCCATTAACCGGCCGAAGACTCGACTATCCGGACAAAATAAAAGAGAACGACGTCACCGACAATTACCCGGCCTGAACGGATCACTCGTTAAGTCTCGGGCGGCCATAGAAGCCCTAAGAAATGACTCCCATTCCGACCACAATAAAAGGTGTTGTTAATTTCATCGACGCAAAGGCCTCTCGAGAGATCTTTGTGCTTTTTTTTTATCCCCAAACCGAGAAGCCTACGAAATATAATAAAACGTGAACAAACACTATGAATGCACGGAAAAAATGCCTAGAACCTGATTTTTCGACATGAAACCCCACAGTTCGATGAAACCTCGGCGGATTCATGGAGCGAGCTTATTCTATATGACATTAAATAACCGTCAAAGCTTAGCGTCATGTAAAATTGAAACAAAAAGCGAAGCGTGCTTCAGAATTATTACATCCGAGACGGCAATCAAGATCTTGCTGCTTAATGTGGGGAGGCAATACAAAAAGAACGGGTGGAGGACAGCATTCCAGACAACCCTCCTATCTCACTCATAATAGCTGGTCGTCGGTACGAGGTGCATAATGGGGTATTTTTTAATCAGACGTCCAAAGACTTTAGCTTCTTATTGTTGAAGGATTAATCTCAAAGCACAGGATGATAGACAATTTCTAAATACCACATTGATTAAACCAAAATTAAATAAAAACGGAAATTTATAAAATTTTGCAATCTTCACTATATAGAAAAATCCAAATACGCTCATTGCTCTATTTATAAAGTTTATAGTTGTAGAGTATCTTATTATTCTATATAGTTTTCTTCCTTAGAAAAAAATCATCAGATCAATCAGATATTGAAGAAAGAAAGCAGTTGCTTTGAAAATCAATTGAGCATGTATTATTCGACCACAGCGCTGTCTTAAAATCGTTGCCCTCTTAATGCCTCTATAAACATTTGGTAGTCACATGGCCAAGTTTGGACTATATGATGCGTGTTCCCAGTTTCCCAGTTCCCTTGGGTGGGTTGTCACGCAGAAGAAGGACAAGTTAAAATCGGACAGACAGTGACTTAATGGTGTTTAGTTTCTTTTTAGACAGCAGAAAGACAGCTCGAGTCGATTTTCTTTGTTTTTTGATACGATAAGCAGTCTTATAATATAAAAATAGCAGTCTGTGATGTAGGAAACCAATAAATGAAATAAACGAAGTAAACGAATAATTACACGTTGCGCAACAGAAAATTCTACTTCTCGCCTTCTTTCTTCAGAGAAGGGACCAAGAAGCTTCCTATCCGATAAAAATAAGATACTTCATTTGTCCGGATTATATTTGAATCCCAGTCGTATTTAAGTAGTGAATTAATTTTAAAATGACTAAAAGGTAGATGCTATATTTGTATGTACGCCACTTATCGTACAAATTCACTTATCTCCCAGAACCGCTCAGCGTGTATAATACTTGTAAATCAACAAATAAACACTGTCGATAACACACAATATTCGTTCATTTTTTCGCGTAAACATAAACAATACACTTTAAATCGATTCATTTGGATTATCGATCTATACAATCGTACGATGCACGCATGACACTCTCTCCGTCTCTGTTTCCCATTCACAATCTTCAAACTCAACGTGCAAGATACTATCCGCATATATCTCTCTGCGAAATCAACGTATAATAATGGTCTTTCTGAATCATTGGAATTCGATCGCAAATACGCGACTGTACTCTTAAAAAGGTTAAGCATATAATGAGAAGTTGTTAATAGTATTTTTCTGCTATAACAATCTACAGGGAGATTTTTCATTTCAGTTTTTTTTAAAAATTGACGTTTGCTTTCCCAATCACTAAAAGTTTCATTTTAGGAGTTCCGATACGATTCCAGAATTTATGTCCAGGAGTGGACTTTTCTCTCGTTGAAGCCAGGGTTTTTGTCGATAAGCACTTCCATTACAGGTTTATCGGATAATCGAGAGTATACAGTAGAGTCTCTGCCACACTCTGTATAATAAATAATTTTAAAAAATATGGAAAAAGTTCTCATTATTTAGATAGAAGACAAAAACATTGGAAAAATTATGTCAAGGAGTCGCGAAGAGAATAGAACTGTTAGTGGAAATTATGATGATTGATCGTTGTTATTAAGGTATTTTTAGTTTACGTTTATAGTGCACCCAGCATTCCATGTTTACTATGAATTGTCCTTATTAGAAAAATTACAAAAGGACTCGGAAAGCAAAATTAATAGCCATCGAGCGAGTAAGAGGATTTGATAGGTTATACATATATACTGATATCTGTGAGCTCAGGTTTACTGTTGATGTATTGCACGTGGCTTAACTGATTAAATATTATCCGAATTCGCATTTATGATTCAAGCCGCAGATTAAGCTTCGAGACATTCAATATAGACGACCTTAAGAGGATATATTTGATAAGATTAGGACCCAATTAGATAAGGTCCTCGTGTAAGTAGATAATTGAAATAGATTGTCTGAGAAGAAGGAAAACAAACAAAGCAGCAGAAGGCGAGCAGATAAATTCAATTAAATTTTTACGATGCAGGCGTATAAATTAGATAACAACGTCTCGTTATCTGACGAACGTCAGACCGATACAAGAATACCGATTCGAATCTTTCTAGGACCAATTATAAGGAGATTCTGATTAAATTGGGGACGAAAAAGGACTCACGGCAGGATCCTAAATTTTTCTTATCTTTTTATGACAGCATAAAAATTCGACACCCTGTCGAACGATCCGCGACGAAGGCTCCGAATTGTTCGAGGAAAACGTTGAAATGAAATAAAACTGGAGATGTGGCCATCGTCGTGCAGATCCTGCGGTCGTCCTTAAATCCGCTGGATGCCATCATCGCGTCGCTCCACGGTGTTATTTTCAGAATCATCTGTATCAACTCGATAAAATAACACTGGGCGGACATTTCTTATTGTTGTTTATTTATGCACGTGCTTCAGCACAGTTATGTGTGTCCCGCTGCAATTGTGCATACATAACTGTGAATATTTGCATCGATGCATAACAATGGATCGGGTTTTTGTGTATGCAAAATGTGTCATAGATGCGCTAAGAATTCCCATGGCAAATAGTCATTTGAGCGTTCAGATTGTAAATACGTGACTCATTACAAATACAGACAGTATGCGAAAATTGACAATTTATCGGCACATACTGATGTGCAAAATTCAAACTTATTGACAAGACACCACTCCAAACTATAAAATTTATTTTTGCAAGTCCATAGTTTTCCATGGAAGTCTGGATGACTTATCAGATGAGCATTTAGAAGAATTGCTAATTGCATATTTATTAGAAGATCAATAACATATCAATATTTAACTAAGTTTTTTAAATTTATATTCGAAACTAAGTAGAAATTTGATGATTTGCATTATCTGTGTTTTCCAGTTATCCGTGTTCTTCCTCCCCAGCATTAGCCTGGATAATCGAGAGTCAATTGTAGTACAAGTTATTGATACATGATGTTAAATGTTAATGATCGAATGAGTCGTGATTTTATTGTTTTTATCTCTTCAAGTATGATTTTCGATATTCTAATATGTCTGTCGATTTATTTTTTGCATTGCCCGTGTGTAGATATTGAAAATGAAGTAAAGAATATCTTGCATGGACTTTCGTTATTCATTATTCATTCATCGTTATTCATTCATCAATATCTTTTTATGTAAGAGTCTGAATATACTTTTATTTGAATTTCATGCAATTCACTAAAGGATGTTGTCGAAAGGCTTAACGAATTTCAATTTTAATGGTATACAGCTTTTTATCTGATGTAAATATAGACGTTTCGGACTTTATACCGACACAATTACATCGCGAATCACCAAATCGCAATATTTATTCGCAATAAAAAATTGTAATATTTATTCACTAAGTAGCGTCCTTCACATCTTCCACCGATTGACCGTTGATCTGCCTCGTTCGTCGTCGTCCAAACTTTGAAACGCAGCTTTGCGAAATGCCTACCGGTTACGATGACTCCGCTGATTACGAAGATCTTTTTCCAAGAAAATCACCGGTTTAACCCCGTTTTGACCCGATATTTCGTGACCGCCACAAATTATGTTCGACTGTTGAAACAAGTGTTTATTGCGGATAAACATGATTAAACACTGTTGTGTGTAAGCGCCTGCAAATAAATGACACATCACGTGTATCAGCTAATGATTCAACAGGCGATTTTCCGGCGCGCACTTACTGCTCGGAACGTGCCCGGCTCTAAATCAGAGGCTCTCAAACTTTGGTGAGGTCATCATATCTCTCAAATGAGAATCAGCTTTGCTAATAGAGGAGTATAAGATGTACCAATGGTAATTTGATACCTTAAAGATCCTAGATTATGATCGAAAATTGGACAAGACGAAATCAATGGAAAATGATCTTTTAATTGGATCAATTTGCAAAAATCAAGACTCTTCAATCAATATCATAAATTCTAGCTTGTAAATTGACTTGCAACAATAACTATAATACTATGTAAAAATTCATTTCGTTTTTAAACTTCAAGTTCAGCAAAATTGTAGTCGTATTATCTGTGGATGACAACGAAAAATCGTCCATTTTCATAAAAATACTATATAATCTGGTGATTTCATAGCATCGAAAGGTATATTGATATATTCAATCGTCATTTGCATACAATAAACAGACGAAATCAAAGATACGAATACGAAAGAAAGCAATATGAATCTGTTACTGTCTAATAAATATATCTATGTATAGGACTCGCAATTCAGATTATCAACTAGATTCAAGATAAAGCATTGAATCTAGTCGATACCGGATTTTTTCGGACGAAGCTATCGTTTATGCTATCCGATGATGAAAATTTCAACTAATAACTGGAAAAGAGTCGCTCGATGATCGTCTTATGATCCTCATCATACTATGATCCTTATAGCATTATTTCTGAATGCCTTTTTGAAAAGAAACCAACTTTAGACAACAAGATAGATCCATCATGATGAATAATACTACAAACGACTGCTGTTCGATCTTCATTTATCAACGTTCAAATACACGGGATTCTTCTACTAGGATGCGTTTTTGATTGCTAAAAATATCAGCAAAATATCTGCGAGATCTAAGATGGATATTTATAAAACAATGATAAGGCCGGTAGTACAGAAAAGCTTGGGCGATCTTAGACTCAGATCTGAATGATAGTAGATTCGTCAGAATACTTCAACCATGTTGGGTTATTGATATTGGCAAGGACGCTGAACGTTACGTCTAGACAACTGGAATAATGGGATAGCCGGGACTTTCTGATAGGGCTTTAAATATAGCGTTCGACTTTTAGAATCATCTTCGATTACTCAGAATTAAGATGCTGATCCACTGTTAATTATGAGAAACATTCTAGCTGATCTTGGTTTTAAATCATTTTCTTGGGGCTTGTACGTTCATTTGATATTTAATATCATGATGATTTCAGCATCAAATTGGTTTTATTTGACGTCGATTCTCAATGTTTCGCAATCGTGCGTCATTGCGCATGATTAACGCCTGCATTCTGAAGCAGTGATTGAATTGTTTTGGCTTGCGTTCGGAGAGGCACGTCCTCATATTGTTGTAAATTATCAAATGCTATCGGACTACACCGTGGATATCGACATCGCCACTATCTAAGAAGGTGCGGATTAAGCGCATTAGGAAGGTCGAACGTTTTTCGATAAGATATCGCCGAGAAAAGCGATTCGATCGCATTGAATTTCCCGCATGCACGCTTTGCCGTGAATCACGCTGGAAATTTGGTCTTCGGCCTGGCGATCGGAGTTCGATCCAAATTAGGTATTGTCGAATTTGCACGTAGTACTACGTAGAGATTTATTATTTTATTGGCGGGGCAATAAATTGTCATTAAATAATTAAAATACGCAGTACACCGTACGCATATAGATTTGATTATTATGGAATGACACGGGCGGATAGAATTATTGCAATTCTATCACGAATCGCTCTGGGCTTTACGGTTCCAATTATAATCTGGGCACGCGACAGTGCCATGAGCATGTAACAGGTCCAGTTTTTTCGAATTATTTATTCTTACAGCGGAATTCCATTTGTTCGAGCGATGTTTGAAAAGCACTGTTCGTTTGACCCCGTTAGTGGCACGCGTCAAACAATACAAATGGAGATCCGATCTATTGTTGGATTGTTAGCATTGAATGCTTCATATGCATATATTGTATATATGTATATATATATATAGAAGAAAAAAATGTTAACGAGGCTCTCCATTCGCGTCGAGGGGAATGAATCCGGAAGAGTCCTCGTTCATATTCAATCGCAACTTTTTCGCCACACAATGTACGATTTCTGGCACTCGAACTGCGTGTGAAATATTGAAAATTCCTCGTTGTTGTCTTGCGATTTGCTACGTGGAAAAATGTCGAAGAATATCAATCAGCGCATTGATATTCAACCCCCGAAACCCTTCGCGAAGCGACATAAATTAGACCAGTCCTTTGCATATGGACTTGGGATTTTCCATGTCCGATTAATTGACACATCCTTTGGAATTACAATCGTTTATAGCAACGCGAGACTTGAGATGCAAGCCAATACTGATGTATCAGTCCGTTAGAGGCGTGAAACGATTTCAGATTATTCAATTCATCACACTTGTTTTTTTCATCGTGATGGAGTTTAAGCCTCCCCTAAACTATTTATATGAAGTCCACAGTATATAGCGCCTTTTTTTACCTGGATTTGTTGTATACCTGTAGTATTATATTATACTTCATACGAATGTTAATTTGATCAAAAGGAAAAAAGCGAATTTATTTTTCAGTTTAAGCAAACAATTGTAATGATATTGAATCGATGATCAAATAAATTTACTAAGATATGTTGCCGTAAAAAATCAAATTTATTCTATCGTCAATTTTGCATCGATTTGCTCTTTTTTTCTTCATCAGCATGTAAATGCTAAGTAGATCAATAAAATCGGACAAAGACGTCTATGATTAATTTATTTCCAAAATCATGAGCTTTAAGAGCTTAGCTTTTGAGTTCTTGTATGAAAGTATTAATACGCACCAAGGGTGCAAAAGTTAAAAAAATAATTTAACGCCTTTTTTCTTTTGAGATGCGGTAAATTATGTAAAAGTTGATAATACACATTTCCAGCCCCTAAAAAAATAACTTTCTCCAACATTTCAATGACTTTCGCAGTTAACAATACGTCGGAGTGTATTGATCCGCACGATCCACAGTATCCATATTTGGTGAATAATCTTAAACCATTTTAGACTTATCGACCGATACAATATTTCCACCATTTAATGTTTTGGGAGGAGATTGTATTTCTGTAGTGGTAGGTACTTAGTATTGATATGATTTATTGTGTCATTTCAACAGAACACTTCAGAGAAACATGCATTTGTTAAAAAGTTGTGCTTAAATAATTAGATTCTTCGTAATCAATAATAAACTTTAAAGTCCCACCAGAGGGGACATCCGAGTGATGTGTTAGAATTAAGATGTCCCCTGAGAGGGGACGACGGAGTGCAAAGGGTTAATGCAATACCAGTAATTAAAATTATTGACATCCGCATGTATATTATTGTCTATGTTCATTGTTATTGAAAAACTCAGTCAATAAGATGATATTATCTATAATTTTAAAATTATGCGTCCCATGACCTTTGTGACTCATTGTATTTTTTTTTGAAGAGAATGTCAACAAGATCGCCGGTAGGTCGTAGGATAGTCGTGCGAATAGGATCGTCAATTTGGGGAGTGGACGGGCGATGCTCTGTTGGGCGAGGTGTGCGCGGCACGAGCCGCTTCGGCGCGAGCCCGCATTTGTTTATTTGACGGTTCTATAAGGCACGGAAATTCCTAAACATTACATAAGTGCGGTAGCGGCGTGTGCGCGCGCAAGCCGACGGACGAGCGGCAGCTGCGGCCCACAGGTGGCCCGGCTGTGGGAACTCCGACACCGCAGCCTTTCCCACGCTCGGCTCGCCTATATAAAGCCGCACTTACGTCACCCGGATCATTCAGCGCTCTCGCGTCTCGCAGTACACACGCACGCGCAGCCATGCCTTACGAAGTCGCTTACGCGCCCGCTCCCGCCTTCGCGGAAGACGGACCGCAACCGGTCTCCAGGACCTATCAATACAGAAAAGTCATGAAGCCGATGCTGGAGCGCAAGAGACGCGCCCGCATCAACCGCTGCCTCGACGAGCTCAAGGAGCTCATGGTGGCCGCCCTGCAGGCCGAGGGGGAGAACGTCGCCAAGCTGGAGAAGGCCGACATCCTCGAGCTGACCGTGAGACACCTCCACGGCCTCCGCAGGAAGAGGAAGCTCGCGGGCAGCCCCGCTGCCGGCGCCGACAGGTTCCGCGCCGGCTTCACTCACGCCGCCGCCGAGGTCTCCCGCTGTCTGGCCGCCACCCCCGGCGTCGACGTGGCCCTCGGCACCAAGCTGATGACCCATCTCGGCCATCGCCTCAACGACATGGACCGCACGATGCCCCTCAGCGTCGAAGTGACCCCGTGCTCCTCCCCCTCGCTGGCGTCCGTCTCCCCGTCCTCGGTGTCCTCGTCGCCCGTCCTGTCGCCTTCGCCGTCGCCTCACTATCGCCTCCCGCTGACTCCGGCCTGCTCACCCGAGCCGCCCATGTCTCCCCGTCAGCCCCTCGACTGCTCGACGGCCGGCCTCCTCCGCTTCGCCACCAAAGAAGAATCCGTCTGGCGTCCCTGGTGACCGTCGTCGGCCTGACGGCGAACATTTAAACGAGCTTTAATTAGTAATACTGTGAACGGTTGTCGAGCTTTAATAGAATAAGGATGTGATAATAGATTTTAGCGTAAAAATATTTTTAATTTGTACCTGTGATCGACGATGTTGAATGCAAAATGTTATTTTCCCGTATCGATGAAAAGCATTTCTTGTATTGCATGAAAGATTTTATAGCATTTCTGTGATACGTAACGATTTAAAAAAAAGAAAGATATATTGATGAAATAAAATACCATTTATTTTAAAATCTGAAACAATCTCTTTTCATTCGATCCCTTGACATACACACAAACACACACACAAACAGAAATCATCTAAAGAGCGCATAGCATATTTGTGCATGCGGACGTTATCAATCGAGAGCGCAGTCGATGGCTCGCGCTCCGATTCATCCCGATTTTTTGTCGTTGTTTTGTATACGTGCTCCTCGGCACGCGTACTACGATGACACGATTGCGTTTATTATTGTGACCGTCGATCTAAGAGGCGCTATCGGACCTCGATAACTGTCGTCGACCGACCGCGGTCTCGCGCAACGCGGAGACCCCGGCACGAGTCGAGAGCGCGATGATCTCATTCGACGTTCGACGTCTTATCGCTCATTAATCGCGGAATTATCAAAGAAATTCGACCGAATCGGACGTGAACAAACACACGTGCCGCATCTGTACGCGGCGAGCGGCGCGCGCAACCCCGCGGCTTTCAAATTCGCGCCCTCTCCGATCTAAATCAAGCGCGATGAGATTCGATAGACATTTCAGTCGATCCCCGCGACGTAGCGTATCGAACGCAGAATGACATTTAATTACGCGATATCAATGAACTCCGATGCAAATGGAATCGAATCTATTCATAAGCGAAAACTGGTTACATCTAACGATATAAATTCGACTCAAAAGCATCGCCGAACGTCTATCGCCGTAAAATCGATCCAATTCGCGCGACCGATTTGATGGCCCGATCTGTGATAATGTTCGTCGAAGTGTCGATTTCCGTAGATATCGCGCGAATTGCCGATGGTGCGATTCTACGTCGATTCGAAGCAGAATGAATGGCGAATGCAAGATCGAAATTGCGGTTGCCGGACTATTGTCGAAATCGAAAAGTCCAGACGAAGAGTCAAAGTTTATCGCGTATTTGTTCACAAATTGCATCGGTTTAACGTCACGACGAGCGATAGCCTTTGGCTTCGAAAAAAATATACTACAATAATTAATTTCAGATAAAATTTGACCCATTATACGTTTCCATTACGTCCGTGGTATGCTCCGTTGATTTAGAATAAACTCCATCGCCGCCCATAAAAACAAATTCCATGAAAAATGATTGCGAATAAATAAATAATTCGATCTTCGATCATTATAATTATTGGGAATTTATAATGTTTATAATTGGCAATGTAAATAAAGATCGAATGTATGTTTGAATTAAAAATTGTTATCGTTGCGTCTTAAAAATATTACAGCTAATAAAACATATGCTGCCATCTCTTATTCGTATTTTGAAATTTAAATAAAAAAATACAACAATTTAGAAAAAATTGATACTTTAGTGACATCTATTATAAAATATAAAAATATATTAATTTTTAAATACCTAAAATGGTGTAAATATTTGTTTAATTAAAATTATTATATGAACAATAGATGGCATTAAAAATAAATTATACTTTGCGAAATTCTAAACAAATAAGTTTGCATGTTTATAATTTAAATATATTTTTAAAATACAATAATAATTTTCTTTTATTATTAAATTTTATTTGTTATTGGTGTGTTATTTGTCAGTATTAATAATGTCAATATATTTATTTTTACAATAAAAGTTTTAATATGCTTTAAAAGATGGCAGTAAATAGTTGTCAATATTTAAAATAAATAAAAACTCATCGTACGATTATAAAAATGTATTAAAATATGAAAATTGCGATAAAAATATAGAAGCAAGACGTATAAAATATTTTCATTTCAAATACATAAATAACAACGAATGTAGGAAAAATATCATTGCTTAATACAAAGATGATAATATATAACACGTATAAGCGACGCCATGAATAATGAAATCATCTATTAAAAATATGTGCGCCTAAGCAGGTTTTGGGTAGATGGTCGGTATCGGATTCTCCGAGCTGAGATTGTTATGTTCTTGAATCCTCCCCTTCTTGATCTTGTGTTTCAAATTACAGAACGCTCTGAAAAAAAAAAGGTTTTTAAATGTGTGCATTTTCATATTTTTTATAAAAACGGAATTTTATCAAACCTGAGCGTTAAGAAGTATAAAATCTCTACTAAGCTCAAAATGGAGAAACCTAAGAATAATCCTAGAAGACCACCACAGTTGGCAAGAAAATCTGTTTGGCCGTACAATTCAGATCTTCTCGATGTGATGAATTGGGCCTCTTTGAAAAAGATCACCAATCTTGCCATATTCACTCTGAAATTGATTTATTTCAACATAAATTCGATCAATTTGTATGCAATTTATAATGCGAGATATAATTACCCTGGCAATTCGCTGGTGTTGGCTTTGAAAGCTTGGAAGAGTTTTAACCAGTTGAAATCAGCTTGGGAAATTTCTGAATCGTAATTGATCGATGTGCAAGCCGGTAAGCAATTGCATTGTCCCGAAACTCGCTCCATTTCTTTCCATTTTTGTAGGGTTTCTTCATCTCTTTCTTCGTGATCATCCTCTCTTGCTAGACCTTTTTTTATCTCACGAGTCAATAAATCATCTTTAAAAAATATATAAAATATTAATACCATGTCAATATGTTATAGAATCGTTATAAATATATGCAAACTAATACCTGCAGCATCCACAACACATTTGACACTTCCAGCAGAACATATAGACATTGTAGGATCTCCTATAAAATTCAAGCATTTGCAATACAAATTTATTTTAAATTAAAATAAATTAAAATAAAACTCACGTGGCATTGAAAATGTTACACATTCGCACAAAAGCATCGTGTAATTCGTTAAACATTCTAATTCGCAATTGCTTTGAGTGTATACTTTGAAGAATTTCAATCTTCTTTCGCTCGGGAAGAAGCATTGTCGTCTACATTTCAAACATTTACATTTGTATTATTTAATTTGATTATTAGATATAAATGTAAATCATACAGAAATACCTCTGGGGATCGTAACTTCTTAATCCTTCCGACGTTGTCATCATATTTGGTTTAACAGCAGCTATGACTTCTTGTGACAATGGTACTCTGAAGTATTGATTGCCAACTCGAGGAACGTCTGATGGTGTATGAAGAATGACCTAAAATGACATTAAATATAAGCAAAAAATGCTCATTTTATTCACGTTAGTAATATTTTTTAAAATACATCAGAACTATGGATCATAATAATGTGATTTACAATGGGAGTTCTTAGATGGCTTGTCGAGAATTTGATTCAATTAGCGATTTCAGTAAATCATCAACAAATTTAGAATGTTGTCCTGAACTGAGATTAAAGCCGACATAAATTTGATAGTTTGCATTTTTTCGCATTTATGGTTTTAGAGACATTGCTCCCATTTCAATGTTGATCGTAAAAATCATCAAATAATATATGATGAATTTATCAGTCTTGGAGTAACTTTTCGTTACTCTATTTTATTTAAATACAGTATAGTCTTTATGCAAATATATTATACAACCGTACGACAAAAAACACATGCGAAAATGTATGTTCTATACTCCATTTTATTATAAAATGTAGTATGTAAATATCGATTAAAGTTCGTGATTTTTGGAGCAGTTTTCGTATTTTTTAATAAAAATATTATCATAATTGATATAGAAACTGAGATAATATGTAAATATAATTAACATGCGCATGAGTATTAAATATGTTGTATCGCTTCACGATATGATATGGATAAATGCGAATAATTCATCTTGTTTTCTACTATAAATAAGTATTTTTGGCGTATGAATTTTATGGATAAAACTAAACAATATAAAATTGCTTGAAGTGATTACCCCCCATAAAATAGTTTATTTTTTTTATCAACTTAATTATTTTTAAGTCTGAAAGTTTTAAAAAAGTGGCTAAAATATGTTGATGTGTGCATACATTTTGCGCAATAAAAGCAAGTGCTTAACTATTAGGAATATTTGCTGAGGATACAAGTATGCAAATTACTTTAACAATATCTATGTAAATAAATATAATTAAATGATTACATTTCGATGTAAGTACATACCTTAAATCCTTGCACTGGACCACGACATAAATAATCCAAATCGTGATTGTAAGCTCGCAATAGTATCGTCAATCCTGCCTTGGTTCCAGATCCCTATAGTCATTATTTTTATTTTTAGTTTGACTTAATTACAATGTATTAAATTTATATCAAGTCTAATTAAAAGAAAATTTCACCGTTCCCCTGACGGGATATGTATCCAATGGTATATGCTTGGGATAACCTCCATCCAGCGTCCATCCTTCAGATTGTTTGTCATGCTCCAGATAATGATACTCACTGTGCATTCTATAAAAATAAATAAAAACCTTCATTGAAGATCTGTGCATTAAGAGCTATTCCTTGTGTTGTAATTATATCTAAGATCTTTTTTATGCGAGATTGATTAATCAGCGCAAATTGATCTTAATGGTTAACGGCTCGTTTGTTGCGATGATTAACTATGGGTCATGGTAATGTGAGACTAACACTTCTTTCCTGAACATCTCTTTAGCATTTTGCATGTTGAAGGAGAAGCAAAGTCCTTCTTCTGTCAATACTGGGGTGAATAACGTGCTGCAATTTTCGATGCTGGTCTTCCATTTGCAGTGCCACATTGTTTCGTTGAAAGGTGGTGCAACCTTAATAGACGCAATAATGATATATTTGAGTTTTTAAATATTAATATAATGATATTTTTAATCATGACGCTTATTTATTGTTTAAATAGAATAATATCTTACACTGGTAAGTAGGTCAACAGTTTTATGATCTGTTGTTTTGTTTCCCGTCTGCAAAAGATGATTATCACATACCAGTGATATTGCTTCATATTTATAGCGTCTGCAATAATAATATAATGATAACAGCATCAATTTTTTGAGGAATAATATAAGGCGAAATATTAAATATTCATACTCTTCGTCGGTCAAATTTTCAATGGGTCTGTGGTAAACGTCTGTAAAATTATAAGCGGATTGTCGCGCTTTAGTCTCGGAACAAATAGTCACAGCTGGAAATGGAACCTGCAATTATAATAACAATTTAATATCGTAAATTGATCATAGATCATGTGCTGAAACCTTAATTTTTTTCTACTGACTTGCCAAACTGGCGTTGATGATTCAGCAAAGCTGACAATGACCGGACTTTGATTCCATTTGTCCCAAACTTTGAAGATTAAATGACAACATGCGGCCACACTTAATCCAAACATGATACTCCACCATATTCTGAAATAAACATTTTATTTAGATATTTATCCGTACATAAAATATAATCGGTTTAATGAGCACATTTGTGATGATATCACGGCTATAGCGACCAAAAGATACAAATATTTGGTTTGTTATAATGAATGAATTGATTAAGCCGACGTACATAAATATTAGTTGAAGCGGAAAGAAATGTCATTTTTTTTGTTATTCGGAGTAATTTAGAAAGTTAAAACAAGATGAAACTCAAAAAGCATGATATTAGAAAAAAATATTTTACTCTCTGAATCAGTCAACAAATCACTAAAGAATTTAAAATCGGAAACTATAACTGATGAAGAAATATATGATTCCGTTGAAATCAAAAATCTTAAAATTTCACTTGATTTCAAGGCTTTGTCTACGAGAAAACGCGTTGCGCAACAGAGAACACAACTTCTTTATGTGATGGGATCAAGAAGCTTCCTATCCGATGGAATAAATTTATTTCTAATCAAGGGAACTTTGTAGAAAAATAGGATACTTCATTTGAATTTTTATATAACACTAACAAATTTGTACAGAAAAAATCCGGGTTATATTTGAATCACCTTCGTATACATATATAAAATATTCGAATATTTTACCAATTCCATATTCAAATAATTTATTTTACAAATATTTGGGAGCCCCAATCGTGACATTGTACAAGAATGGATCAAAAAATGGAAATGTTATGTTATTTGTATTAATAAGTTTGATATAAAATTAAATCATTTATAGTAAGGAGGTGGAAGAAATTTAATGCATTTTAAAGAGTCTCATAACTTATCGAACTTACCTATCCCTTTTAGGTCCCTCGGATATCTTCTTCACAAAATCCATTTTTTTTAAATCAAATTTTTTGAATGTTTGGATAAATATTTTGAATTATCTTCGATATGGACTGCATACGTCTATGCAGAGTTCAAGTTCAAGCAGATCTAATTGTGAACGTTTTGATCATTGCTCAAAATACCATCAATCAAATGAGCAATGTTTACGCAGTATGTGGCATGAAAACAACCGTAATAATTTATCTTTAAGTATTAATTAGAGGCGGACATGTAATGATTTAATGGGTCTCTAAGAAAAACTTTATTGCGTATCAAGGCGCTATTTTGATTGGATTCTATATGATTTCATGCTTAACCTGTATGGGAGTACTATCGGAAATATCCGTTTTGACCTTCACTATTCAGAAAGAGCACTCTTGTGCATTGAAGCTCCGAGGCGGACAGAGACAGAGAGAACTTAGCGCAGTTCGGGAGACTGAGACGGAGAGCTTCTTCATATGCATCGCAAGATTGTATAGATCGTTAAGCCCAAATTTATCGACTTATAATGATTTCGATTTCAAGTGTGTTATTTGTTTACGCAAAGAAATGACCGAATATTGTGTGTTATCGAGAGTGTTTGTTTATTTAACTGCTTGCCGTTCTTCGCTGCGTGTTGAATGAGTCTTTGTTCAATTATCATTTCCTTCTAAAGGAGGAGCAAATGAATCGATTTTTTGTGCATTGTTTATGTAAAGAAATGACGTGGTCTTGTATGCACTATCAAGTGTTCATTTACAATTGACTCTGCCTCGAATTGAAGATTTTCTTACGCTGATTAGGAGCTGACAGAAAGTAATCGGTGTAAAGCGATTATGACAACAACGACTTCATCGATTTTAAATTTGCTCACTAACGAAAAGGTTAAAAGATCAATATTCGACGACGAACCGCTATAAAAAGATACGCACACAAATCTGTTTTTATGCAATATTTTGAACTGTGTCAAATATCGATCATCAATTATGCTTGAGCAAAATAAATATAGCGCCGATGAACACACGAGGTTATGTATACAATGATTAAAATACAATTTTATAACAACAGATCACTACCAAATATGATCAATCATAATTGGTTGAACACTATTGATTATTTATGCATTTGATGATTATTTTAAAAGCAAATTAGCCTTATTTATTCGCACATTTTAGCAACAAGTCGGGAGAACGCATGTGTTTAATGCGAAGCGCCGATTTCTACTGCCAAGTAATACTCCAGTGATTTGAAAGGATAAATGCTTTAGGTCGAGTTGATTAACGTCGTAAGTGGATTTTTTTCGTGGTTTGCTTTCAATTGAATAATGGCATCGTCATAGTGGCTGTTTTATTTTAGTTTATGTTGTACATTGAGACTTACTTTTCGACCAAAGGTCTCTTCTCGCCGAGATACTTCAATCCGTGGAGGGTGGTGTTGTTTGTGAATTCTTTGAAATATCCATAGCACGTGATTCTCCTTGTCCGCTTTGTCGGGTGATTGAGGAGGTTGCCGTTGGGATTTCTGGTGTCTATCAGATGATCAGATTTGCTTTTGGATGGACTTCCTGGTGAAAATTCGCCATTGTCGTTCCTATGAACCATCAAGCAAACAAACAATATGCCTCACTTAAAAAACTGCTTGAGATGACTGATCTCATTCAACATGTATGTATTCAGATAGACGAGACTTAAAAATAGGATGAAAATAACCAGGTTTATTTAAATCCGTAAAAGTGAGCTCATACACTTATATTTGAAATTGATCATTAAGCCACAACGTTTTAAGCAATAGCGGTTCGATACCAAAATCGTAAATTTGTGCCAAATACTACCAATATAAATATTTTATGATAACCAGACGTGTTTAAGTTATTAAATCAAAATCATTTTAGCTATAATTTGGATACAATCAGTTCTGACAATTTTTAATTTTTTAGTCGTTAGATGTGAAATGTTAGTGTAAAATTTAAATTTACATGCTCTGCAAAACTATTTTGAGCAGAGTCAAATGTATACATGTTTGGCATCATTCTTATAAAAATATTTAGGAGGTGGATCGGGCGAAAATTTAGACCTTCCTAAATTTCGCTTTAATTATGTTTTTAATAGGCACTTGGCGAAAGCTGTCCTAAATTTATAAATAAATATTGACTATAGATATTCAATGAGATCATTGGAGTCAATTGATCAGAAAAACACTTAAAACTGTTTTATTTACAAATATTATAACATATTTAGAACCTCATAATTCCCAAAGAAGTAATTTGGATACAGCGTTCATATTTGTGGTTTGATTTTATGTTATAAGATAATAATATGCTGACTATGAAAATAATAGTATTGCTATGGTTTAACAGATTTAGCTCTAAACTGTATATTTTAATTCCAAACTCATACAGCTAATGACTTGAGTCATTCAACTTAAATTTGCGATATGACGATATCACAATTATTTACTCATTGTGTGATGGATTATTTTTTTCAAACGTCTGCACATTGATTGAGCTCACATTTACTATTAAATTTGATCTGGATTAATACGAACCCTATAGTTTAATAAACAGGACAAACATCCAGATAGTGAGAGGTGATTGTTTGCATATAACTAGGATAAATTAAGTGTTCAAAATTACTTAATGGTATATCATAAGCAATGTAAAGCGATATGATAATTTACAATGATATTGTCAATTATTGCCAAAATAATTGAAGCAGAAACTTGTGAAATTTTATAAGGTGCTGAATCCATTTTAATACGTTTGTAAATATGTCTTGTTGACTTCATTATTTTAAAATACTCCATAAAGAATGTCAAATTCGTTTTGGTCCATGACGTATTCATTACGAAGTCATGTTCTTGAGATGCAAATATCTTGCAATTTAGGTCGATTAAACATATCCAGATGTCTGAATTTTAAGTGGCCAACCTAGCTCATGGTAAAAATGCATATATTAACGAGTTTATAAAATGTCTGTTCCAGATATTAATTAGGAGAGCTTCTGGCCCATCTCATATCTTTGGCTTGAAGGATTTGTGGGACGTATTTATAAATCAACGTCATATGTAAGCATCGGAAAATATGTTTTAAAAGACTGTCGCGTTGTAATAAATCGATACTATTATTTTATCGATGTGAAAATATCTAATTTAAGTGAGTGATGATGATGATTTGTATCATCGTTAGTACACTGAATCTGTTGAAAATTACACATACGATGAATCAACTATTAAGTGGTAGTTTTAAAAAACGACTGGCGTATCAATGGTGAATATTAAATTAGTTTCTGAAGAAAAAAAAAGCTTTATCGACTATTACATATTAAGCAATCGATAAGCTTTTGTCACAATCTAAGCTTACAATAAATATATTTTATGATTCTCATCCCCAGTCACACTTTGGTGAATAAATTGATGTATTTTCCGTATTGACAGTAAGGAAACTATATTTGAACAAGGAATAATGATTTAACACCATCATTGAAATTTGAGTTTTTTCCGATTTAGGTGCATTTTTCCTATTGTATTCCTCTATTACAATTGTATAATCGGAACGACAATTTTCAATATACTTGTATCTATTAGTCCTGCTTAATAGAGTAGTAATTAGTCTGGGGGTGGTGGTTGGAAAAGGATTAATATTCAATGTATGCAAATTGAAGGCATACATAAAGGGAACTATGAACTGCACATTAATTCATTCACTTGATAAATTTGAAGAGCTCTGTGAAATATTTTTCAATTCACTAATGGAACGATCATGGCATGAGTACAAATTCATTGGAAACGCGGTGTAACCTCGTCTTTATTCAATTTAAATAGTCCCTCTAGGGGGATAACTGGGACAATGTATTTAATACGGAATTGAAGTATTGTTATTTCCCCCCTTTTTAAAAAATATATATTTATAATGTGGATATTTGGAATAGTGCACGAAGATATATTTCGATGATCTTTTATTTTTCGAACGTTCACACAATGATTTTTACACCAGAATGCAGGTGCTTTGGAGCCAATTGCCAAACCGTCGAGTTAAAACATTCATTAGTATTTTGGGGATGGCCATCCAAGCATCATTGAAGTAATTCACCTCTGGACAAATCTTTATAAATCGGTAAGAGCTGCTGTTTTATTTCTTGACCAAGAAATGGAGTCAAGTCTTTAAGCTTTGGATATTTTTTAAAGCGATAACTTTTTGTCATTTGCACCAGCTTTTGACTCCAGTCAGGTTTCCATGTTAATGTCTTTTTTTTAATTCTTCGAAATTTTATACTTTTCGTTCTTTTATTAAGATATTTTGACATTTTTGCTTTGAAAATTCAACCACACGCGACAAAATATCGAGCAAAACTGACTTTGAGCAACGTTAATTTCGCATACCTATTATTACAGATATATAATTGCAAGATTACAATAGTTTTGTTTAAAATATTTTTAGGGACATTTGCTCTAATAAAACTAATAATATAAAATATTTAAACAAAGATTACTAAACTCCTTAGAAAAAAAACGATTTTTTTGCACGTTGTAAAGGGATTGCCCCATTAAAAAGTTTTTGATCGATCTAGCTGAAATTTTGGAAGGTTTCTCACTTTAATATTATTTATTCAACATGTCAAAAGTTTTCGCATAAATAAAATATTTTTGGGGTAATTTTTTTTAAGAAAATGGTTAAAAATATGAAAGTTTAACTAAAAAGTACTAAATTTTTAATTTTATACATTTAATTTTTTTTTTTTTGGTATGGTGACTGCCTATACATATAAAAAATCAAAAAATGAGCACTTTGGGGTTGTAGTAAAATAATGTCAAAAATTTAAATTGATACGATTATTTTATCATATTTAAAAAAAATTACGAAAAACGACTCATTTTCGGGCGTCAAAAGGGTATTCAATCAATTCAATCAATCAATATTAAAATCATTGTATTTATTTACGATTTCAATGATTTGCATTATAAACATGAACATGCAAATTTCATTGAAAATGCACTAAATGCGGATTTGCCATTGTGTACAAACGAAAATCGACAGATTTTTTTTTACAACAATGTTTTAAGAATTGGTTCATTATGCATTTATAGAAGTGCAATTAAAATTTTATAAATTGAAATGATAATATATGGTACCTGATATAACGACGAAGAAGCATGACGGAAGACAAACGATATGTTACAATGAATACCCACAAATATTCGATAGCAATTGATTTAGCTCACAGCAACAAGATGAATAAGAAGTGGAGTTTCATAATGTAAAAAAAAATGACAAGCATCTTATGCTATAATAATGGACGACAGCTTAAGCTGTAATTGCTTATAATGATTTAGGCAAAAACATTCTTAAATGCGGGAAACGAAAAAAACGATATTGTGTTTGGAAAATCATTAAATAACATATGATTGTCAAGCTGAATTGTCTCTGAAGTGTCTCAGAAAGAAATGCATTTTGATTTTTTGCACATTATAATGTCAATGTTTTTCGATGATTCAAACATCTGAAATGCTTTCAAGAATTTATGTTTGTAAAAAAAAATTTTCATAGATATGAACGAAGAAGTTATTTCTTAGACAACGTATATTCACATAAAATTAATGGTGATTGTTATAATCGATTTCGCCAATAACAAAGGTGCAATATATTTTTATGATAATGAATCATTACTGATGATAGTAATGGATATTTGATGCGTTAATTTTTGATTGTCCTATGTAGAGCATAAATAATTCTTCCCTTTGAAAGGTTTGGGTCTTGAAATGTTTTCTTGAGCTATGCAATTATTTAAGGCCACCAAATTCATCTCTATTATGGCTTAATATATTTCTATGATGAATTTACGTTTCAAGAGTAAAAATCACGTTATGCCAATATTAATGTATCTGATATCCAAATGAAATGTTAGTATAATTAATATGGAATGAATGCATGATTAAAGATAAACGTACCATAAAATGTTTCGCCTCATCTCGCCTTATTCAATTAGATTCGTCGAAGAAGTTAATGAAAGAAGTGAAGCCATTAATTGAGGAGCATGTTTAATAGTCTAATGTCTGCGACGAACTGTCATATGAAAATGTAAAAAATATGCATGAAACAATGTTTTCTTTGGAAACTCTCAATTAGTGGCGAGTATAAAGGTGCAAAGCCTTGTACAATTGTATATTTGTATCAAATAGCGTCATTAATATCACTAACAATGGAATTGAATATACATTTTCTGAATTTCGTAGATAAGTCAAATGCAAATTATCGACACATAGATGTGCAGTATTACATTCATACGCAATATGTGTTTTGAATTTCAAATTTAGATTCGAATATGCCAATCGCGCATAGTCTACGAATACACCTGAAATGTTCAGCAAACGAGGCGAACGACATAAAACGGAAACAAAGTACATGAAAGTTATTAATTCTTTGATTGACAATTAATATTACTTAATTACTCTGTTTGGAGCTTAATCAACTATGAAATGCAAAATAGTAAGCACGTATTAATTTAAATGATAGAATACACACCCATCCCTTAATTTATGCGGTTTTTATCTACGAAGAACGAGAAATACGAATGAAAAGCGAATCATTTTTCATTGAAGCCCTTTATTTGTCAAAAGTGATGATGGGAATGTTTAAATGCGAAATTTTAATCAATAAGCAGGAATTTATATTTGAATGCATTCAATTCTGAGATATTTTATGTACATTTTTATTATTATCAACTATTCGAATATATTAGGTTGTCCCATAAGTGTCTTTCGCAAATTAACACAGATCTAATCATAGCCATGGTTGAAGAAAACCCGCGATATACTGTTCGCGAAATAGCTAACAAGTTAGAAATTCCACGAACATCCGTCCATAATCATCTGACAAAATTGGGCTACACCAATCGTTCAGATGTGTGGCTTCCTCATGAACTGACTGACTCAAATAAATTTCAGCGTATTTCAACATGCGATCTTCTTCTCCAACGACATAATAGCCAACCTTATTTGAAGAGACTTGTCACTGGAGATGAAAGTTGGATACTCTGAGAATATCTAACGTAAACGGTTTTGAACCAAGGGTACAGAAGCTTTAACTGTAGCTAAACCTGGCCTACATCCAAAAAAAGTTTTGCTATGCATTTGGTGGGACTGGAAGGAGGTAGCAAGGTAAAATGATCAATTCAACAAAATATTGTTTCCAACTAGACAATCCAAAGGATGCATCCAGAAAATGGCCAGAATTAGAGAACAGACGAGGTGTTCTTTTCCATCACGATAAGGCCAGGCCTCATGTGTCTTTGCTCGTCAGAAATAAATTATTATCATTTGACTGAGATGTTTTACCTCATCCTCCATACTCTCTGGACATTGCCCCTTCAGATTATTATTTATTTCTTTCATTGAAAAATTCTTTACGTGGTAAAAAAATTAATTCAAAAAATGATATAAAAATGTACTTTGATCAATATTTTGCCAACAAACCTGGAAAATTTTGGCAAGAAGGCATTATGAGGCTTCCGAAGAGATGGATAAAGGTAAAGGAATCTCTGAAAAATCGTTCCAAAATAAATTTTGAAAATGAGTAAGCTTTGGAAAGGGAAATCAGGGATACAAAATTTCAAGTGTGGTAGTGAGTCTGAGATGAAAGATCTGAAACGAAATTTCATAAAGATCGGACGAGTTTAACTACATTTTTGAGCGACCGTTAGGTGACTACCTGAGAGCACCCAGCTGCATACGTATTGTTCAGACTCATGGTGCAAGTACAAGAAACTGGTGAAAAACAATCAGTTAGAAACTTTTAAACATCCTCCTGCTCTAGCTGAGGATGTTCACCAAGTTTTGAAACCAATTTAGGAAGATCTTCGGAGGAAGTACCCAAAATAACAACGAGTGTTTCAACAGCTGTGTCTGGGCAATTTTTCTGCAACCAAAACTTTAAACGCGTTTATCTCAAAACAAGGTTTTTCGATGGCTTGTTGATGAAATTTCGGAAACTATCCGGCCGATTATCATGAAATTTGAATGACATATTTTTCATAGTTATGGCTATAGCGCAAATGAAATTTTGATTTTAAGTAATTTTTTTTACAAAAAACTGCAAAAAAAACGCGTTTTTTTTTACTTTTTTGAAAAACGTACGCTATTTTGTTATTTTCGCAAATATCAAAAATCTGATGATATGCGCTATAGCCACTGATATACTGAATCTAAAACTGTTTTATTTTTTTGTTTAAAATGACCTATCTCGGAGATACCATCAACAAGCCACGAGCATAATATTTCTACACGGGTTTTTCGATGCTAGTGTTTTATTATAATAGTTGTTCAAAAATATAAAAATAAATTTTTTTCATGTACTTAAGTACAAGTAAGTATCTTTTAAAAGATGTGTTTATTACATAAGATCCATTTTATCCCATAATTTTTAGCGAAAATCTTCGAAAAAAAATCCCGAAAATAGCCTATTTTTGAGGCGCCTAAAGTGAGAAGACGCCTTAATAGACGTAATATTTATTCATGCAGACAAGACGAGATATAAAAATGAAGGTGGAAATATTTATGAAAGAAAACAGTCGCCTTTGGGGTTATTTTGCATGGAATTGATGAACTTGAATCGATTTTGTGTATGGAATTATAATATCAATGGCAGTCATATGGACGTTATCGAACTGTCAGCCATTTAATAATCATAATGCGATATTAAAATATAGTTATTCATTCTAAATCGAGTGTATTTAACTTAGTTTATATTTTAATATATTAAAACTATTGATTTTTCTGAAGAGCTCGAAAATGGCTTTCACTCGATAGTCTCAAATTACTATAATTAAAAATGAAGACATTTAAAAAAGATGTAATTGATCTGAAATCCTTTTATAAATCAATATAACATGGGGAGGTTTTAATTATGACTTGTAGCTATCAAACCGTTGATAACAACGCGTAATTACAAGTCAAATAAAAAAATCGTAGACAACTTGATGGATATCAGCAGACAAAATGTCATCATATATAAAACAGTAAGTTATGATTAAAAAAATGGTAACAATTGATCTGGCGTATTTGATAACGAATGTTTCCTACCTATGAACATTACAATAAATAATTTATTTCGCATATTCGATACAAATGCATCATTAAGCTATTTAATTTTGATGTTGTAAGGCTTTCACACAATTTTCAACCGGTATCACTTGAACTGATTCACAACACTTGCTGATACGACGAACCTTCATTATAAGGATTCAGGATCTTATTCATTACATTTGGATAAAACAAGAGTTTTATTAAGCACTGACAATGGCTTCATTATATCTATTGTTAATGATATTTAATAGTTTGGAAATTATCATGGGATTCTTCAAATTAAAACTGCATGCAAGAATAAATTATGAGTTGTATGACTTTTAATTGGAATTTCTTTCTGCATATTCATTAGTGAGGGTGTAACTGGTAGGTAGATTTGGATGGTGATGTAAGGTGTAATATCTGGTCTCGTGGGATGGGAATATAGTACAAAATGTTTTACAGGTAATAAAAGTGGAGAAATTTTTTTATTATCCAATGATGATAAATTACAATAATGCATTAGGTTTGCAAATGTGCAATTATATCATCCCTATGTCAATATTAGAAGGATCATAAGACCGATCTATTTATATAAAACGTATTTAAATTTGAAATATCATTCTTGTTTTGTACACTGAATTAAAACATCCCTCAAATGCTTGTAAAATATTGATTGCTTTTCAAGCAGGGTTGTCCTAGAAACCTTGAAATGTGGTAATGCAGGAGACAAATGATGGACGTATTTGTTTCGCCTCTGTATTTCACTGACATCCAATTTCCTCCACCTTTCTACAAAGAGGAGGGACTAATTGGATATTTAACCAGAAAACTGCCAAAATGAAATGGATATGAAACAGGAAATGTCCATATACACGTATGAGGCTCGGTGCTATTAACGTAATAATGTTTCACGTCAGTCAATGTTATTTTTAATATTATTCGTTAATTTAATAGTATGGGGGTAGAATTTTAAGCACACGGGCAAATAAAAAGCTTGTTGAAATAATGTCAAGAAGATGCAGATTTTTGGTTACTAGATGTCATTAGACGCTCTGTGGAAAGAATGCACCACTTACTTATATTAGTGTCATTCTTGGATTATCATAAAATTTCCTAAATTGAAGGAAAATTGATATATTTAGGAGGATTCAAAAATATACGTGCGTTTTGAGATCTTATGATTGAGCTCAATTTATGATCAGATACAGTAATGTAAACACCTTTGCAAGTTATTTCGTTTCTAGAACTATTATTAAACATTATTTTTGTGCAACAGATTTTTTTAATGTGTTTTAAAATATCCAGCCCCAAAACTAACGAAATCCACACCCGGTATTCGTTTTTTTATTTGGGTTGAACGAATGCAAGAAAAACCAATAAACCATGTTTATGATGAAGTGGAAACCGTCCACAAATGCCAATATGGGCCCAAAAAATTAAATCGGGTTATCTATAGCTTTTAAGCTTACGGGATGAATCGAGAACGGGACTTTCTTTGAATTTTTATGAAGATGCATTGAAATCTCTGATCGACTCAGATTCACGGCAAACAATCGAGGAGTTATCGCAAAGACTGGGATTCATCAGCATAATGAATAGCATGGATGTTTGTATATATTTATTATATAAATAACATAATATTTAAAAGAACATGGTATAAGTTTCCATTCTTATTATCAAACATATTATTTAGATTGTAATTTGCATGATCATTTGAAATCCTTGAAATTTTGACAAAAAAATTAACGTTGCCTAAAACAAGCTGTTCTATATATAGGTCGAAGGGTATATCTGGGTAATATGGATGTAAGTAAAAATCATTTTCTATCATTTATAATTTTTAATATTCTATTCGAATACAATGTATTAGCATATACGTTTAGAAAAAGTTTTAATAATTTTAAGGATTTCACCATAAAAGTATATAAAATATAAAGTACACGTGACAATATTAGGGTGGTGCATAAATTCTCATCTCATCAAAAATTTATTAAGAAATATTGTATGATTTTTAAGGTTGTTACCTGAAGCATTTTGAGCACATTCGCCCATCTTTGTTCCACATATCGGTGTTCCTTCAGTTCCTTAAATTTTTCAAAATAATTTATATTTATTGCGAAAGTGCAGCATTTTTTAATTATTTAATTTGTATATTACGTGGCACTGAGAATGTTACACAACCACATTTGGCGAGTGTAAAATTTGTAAGACATTCGAGTTGGCAATTTTCCTGCGTATATTCATTGAAGAATCTCAGATGCTTTTCTTTTGCGAAGAAACATTGACGTCTGAAATTAAGAGATCATTATCAAATAATGCTATGATAAGCGAGATCAATGGCTCAATAAAAATTGGTTTTGGTTATAATCGAGGAAGAGGTTCGTTAGTGAAGTCTCTCAGATAGATCGGGTTTCTAAAGAACTAAAAAATAAATACATTGCAGCTGTCATTTCTTGGGCGAGAGATAAACCTAGTAAATAGAGTACTTATGGCTAAATTGTAAGCGCACTTAACGAATCTTGATAAATAACGCATATTGGGATGTGAAGATTTATTAATTTGGAATTAAATGGTAGAAATATGATAGATATGTCAATGGAATTATAAGAAAAAATGGAAAAAGGACAAATTCAAATAGAAGGGGGTGGATCATTCAAAAGACGAACAAATGGTTTGATGATTTGATAATAATGATGTATGATATTATATGCTTAAACTTTTGTATCGTTTACATTAATGTGGCGCACTCTTTTAGATGTTTGATGAAATTGAAATAATTCAAAGCTAAATTTATTTTATAAATGCATTTAATTAAAAACCATAGCCATAATTAAGCAGAAAATATTTTTTAATAAATTATTGTAAAATATTAACATACATAATTTAATTTAGCTAAGATTCGAACCATTATAAAATGCAAATCAAGGATTCACGATAAAATAACATCTTCATAAGCAATGTATTTTATTATGTGTATAGTAATGAATTATTAATAAAAGTATGTTAGGGCACGCATTATAAAGTTTATAAAAATATTTTATCAAAATAATATTTAGTAATGATTTAAATGAAAACTCAACACCATTTTTGAAAAATAGTCCGTTTGAAAGATAATTGTCATGAGCAATTTTTGGGTGAAGAAGAAAATCCTATGTAACGAGTCCTAGAGCTATAACAAGAACAAAAAGTGGAAGTATAATTTTTACCCGATATGTAAAAAACATTATAGAAACCGTATAATTTATCGAAATCATATCTCAGATTATTAATAATTCAAAAATAAAAAATAATAATATTATAAACGATGGTGAGATAATCTTCGTTTTCCTAGTTTGCAAAACGTATCTTCGAGTAATTTAAAATAAATACAAATAGCTCTTGGTAACTTAGTTAATTATATCATTTCAGATCTAACATAATAAATATCTTAAAATTATGCCTTATTTAAAATACCTTTGAGGTTGATAATCCTTTAATCCTTCCGATGTTGTCATCATTTTGGGCTTTATATTAACTATAGACGATTTTCCCAGAGGAGCCCAGAAAAAATAATCAGATGTTCTCGGAACCACATTCGGTGGATGCAGGGAAACCTTTAGCAAAAATATCAAATTTACTATCAAATAATCAAGATCAATATTGAATATTTGTCTAATAATTTATTATCACCCTAAATCCGTCGATCATGCCAGAACAAACGTAATCAGTAGAATTGATGTCTTTCAATAGAGTAATTTTGAGGCTTGTTTTTAAGCCTGTATTCTAAACATACAAAAAAGCTTCAAAATGATTCAAGCCTTTATATATTTTAAAGATGACTAATCTTACCAATGTTCTTAAAGGATATGTGTTGAGAGACAAATTTTTAGAATAACCCTTGTCAATTGACCATCCTTCATTAAACATGATGTTCTCGGCATATTTTATATTTACTCTGGAAACAGAATAGTTACAGGAAAGTCCTTTTACTAGAAATAAGATTGAATTATGGATATAAGATGGAACAAAAATTCATACACGTCTTCTCTGTAAATATCTTTTGCGTTGAGGAAGTTCGTGGACTGAAACTGAAACACATACTGATAATGACCGGACTTTGATCCTATTTGTTCCAAACTTTTTGAATCAGAAATATGCAGGTCATAAAGTTGGATTTCACCATTATAAACCACCAAACTCTTTAAAACGATGTATGTTGCTAATTATGTCAAATATTGGTTATTAAAGCGGTCTTTAAATAGAAAATAAAATTTATGAAGGCTTATTGAGTTATCATAGCGTGCATGTCTCACAGTAAAGTGAATGCTCATGAGTCCCCCGAGGATGGAACTAATTGGATATGGTGAAATAAGCATACAGTGACATAATTATTGTGAAAGTTCACCAAATTACATTTGGAATGTCGATCGAAAGACTAATATTAATGCGAAATTAATACAAAAAAATTTTTTTTAAAGTAAATATGTACTTCTCGAAAATGGAGCTGTCTTCGCCGAAATATTGAATCCCATGAAGACTGGTTTTCGATGTATACTCTCTGAAATAGTCTTTAAGAGATGGTTTCTTGTATCGAAGCTTTGAAGGCGATCTATTGCTTTCTCCTCTAATATTTTATTAATTTTTAAAAACAATCAAAAAGTATATCGAATAAGAATGTATAAATAATTGCTTACTCTTTAATAGTGTTCTTCATTTTAATTAATGTTGCGAAAGCTATCTCTCGAAACAACTTTTCTTTGAGGCTTTAAAGTGAACAATGCACATACTATATTGAAGTTAACGCTTATTAGTCACACCCTTAATCTAATTATAATTATTTCCTTTTTCATAAAAAAATAATTAGACAAGTATTTGTATTTGTCCTTTGGATCAGTGGTTCCCAAAATGAAAACAATTACTATGGATTTTTGGCATTATATATGGTTCGCTAGATCAACTGTTATTATCGTAGTTTTATAATAGCATGCATAAATTGCTCTTTTTCACTAAATGTTAGCTTATTTAATTGCTTAAAGTCACAGAAAATATTCCGTTTTAGCATAAAACTATACTGATTAAGAAATTGTCCCTTTCTCCCTTTCCTATAGAATCCCCCTTTAGATGAATAACACCTTTTAACATTTATTTTTGGTATATAATGTATATCTATTATACATTCTATTCTATTTTAAATAATTACAATAAACAAACTATAATAGATGAATAGCTTCTAAAATGTATCATGCGTGATAATTCTTTGTGTTCGATAATATACTATGAGTTTTTATAAAAGTCTAATAATTATAGTCTGATAAAAGTCAAGTCGTGTTATTATAAAAATGATGTAAATTGAGTATTGCCTTAAAAATTACATTTGAAAGGCTTGAATTTGTAAATGGAAAGGGGGTTTATTGTTTAGTAGTATTAACATAACACCACGACAAATAATTAAATTGAGTACACAAATAAAAAAAGGCAATAAATTATAATAAATAAAAAGGGAAATTAAGGTAAATGATGTAAAACTATTGCAAATATTTACACTAATTAATAGAAGGTTGTCATGTATGGAAATAATATGTCAAATAGATGATCGAAGATTACTCTGGGGAACTCAAAGGAATTTTGAGATAAAACAAATTGATAAGACCAGTGATGTCACACAAAATATTATATTTTTATTTTTGATACATTGATACATTTGATACATAAGCAAACATCAGAATTTGAAATTAAATTAGCATGGCTACTTCATATTATTATCTGCTTACTTCGTTTGGGTAGCAGTGCCATTTACATTGCAGAGAGACCTGTCAACAAGTCAATATATTAATTAGATAAATATTTCTTCGTTCGTCAGTAATAAAATGAGGCAAAATAACCTTAGCGAGAAAAAATATATAATTTCAGCCAAACTTAAGACTGAAAATCCCAAACACAGCCCAAGTAAGCCACCACAATTGGAGAGAAAGTCAATCAGACCATACAGCTCGGCCCTCTTCGATGTGATAAACTGCGAATCTTTAAAATACATCCTGAAGAAACTGAGCGTTAAGCTGAAATTTAGAAAGAATGAATGTATGCAATACCCAAATGAGAATACAAACATTTTAATGCATGCAAGTATACTTTGAGTAATCCATAGGAAGTTTTGTGGCATAGAATTTTTTCCAATCCACAGAGTTTTGAGAAATTTCAGAGTTATAAGTGATTGACATGCAACTAGGAAGACAATTACAGACATCTCCTTTTTTCATTGTCCAATGCTTATTTACGTTTTTTTCGATGAGTTTATCCGTATGTGATGATATTTCTCGTATAGAAACACTCCCTTAAATTAGTTGTAATAAATTTATTCATAGTTCAATGTTTAGATAATTTCTCGTCTAAATGTAGCATATTTACCTGAAGAATTCATAACGCATTCCGATTGTGCATCCCCGCATATTTTAGTTCCATTTTTGCCTAAAAGTGGTTTTTAGTACAAAATTTGTAATTCATGTTTGTTTTGGAAATAGAAGACTTCAAAATAAGAACAAACGATTGATTAGCGGAAAATTTGATGAAGCCCATATTAGACAATATTGCGATTTCTTTTTTGCGATTTGAGTACCCAAAACCGTTAAGAATCTTTAATTTTTGTAGGTAATGTATATCAGAGCTCTTTCTTAATGAATCAGTCGTTTAAAAATATTATAACTTGAAATGCAATGACTATCTTGAAAGGATATATCCATTTTATATTCTAAACCTGAAATATTTCTGAAAAATATTTTGTCGTATATTTTTGTGTTCCCATCTTCTTATTTAATTTCATTTAAATTCTTGAGTGTTTTATAAAAGAAAAAAACAAAAATGAACAGAAATAATTATTATCTAACAGAAAGAGTAATTTCGTAATTATACTAATTTTGCTATTCGATATAATTAAAAAATAAATACGTGGCATTCCAAAGGTAACGCAACCGCACATAGTCAATGTTAGATTTGTCAGACATTCCAAATTGCAGTTTTCTTCAGTATATTCTTTGAAATATTTGAGCTTTTTTTCATTTGAATAAAAGCACTGCCTCCTGAAATAAAATTAATTAAGGCCGTGTATATACATATAAGAATTGTGGATATCTAATATAAGTGATATAATTGCCTTTGAGGATCATAGTTCTTCAATCTATCAGATGTTGTCATTATGTTAGGCTTAATAGTAACAGTCGTAATCATATTTATAGGCACCCAGAAAAAATCGTCGGAAGTTCTCGGCATAACGTTTGGCGAATGAAAAGAAACCTGTATAATAATTTTAAATTAAATTCATGCCCTGAAATATGCAATTTTTAATTATATTTACCCTTAGTCCGTCGATCATTCCAGAGCATTTATACTCAATTTCATCGTTTTTTCTTAAAAAAGTTATTTGAAACGCCGATTTCAAGCCCGTTAACTAAAAAAATGCAACTATATTAGACAAGTATAGTCAGTTCTTGATTTACGACTACCTCGACATACGAGAATTCTTATTTATTACTGCCTTTTTCAGTTTTTGTCAACTATTCAATGGCACTAATATGCAATACCATACGGGTTAATAGATAAGAAGAAGTAGAAGTCTTTACAATTTTTTTTTTCATAATTTGTTTAACAGTTTAAATTTGAAATTGACAACGATTAAGCTATTCAATTTTTGTGATGTTGAGAAATTCACAAATTGAGACGTGATTGAGATTTAAAAATTATGAATTACAGGATTTATAATTTTATTAAAGGAGTTTCAGATTAACTCAAAAAGTCTTTAAGCCATATCAATAATAGATATTCAGCAGATTTTTGTAGATATTAGTAAATAGTAAGCAGAAATAAAATCTATTCACATTTTATAAACTTTCGATATCCATTTTATATGAAGTCCTATCGTAAGTAGAAAACTGACTGTAATATATTTATTAATAATAGATAAATACAAATGATCAAATTATATATATATATATTTAAATTATTACCAGAGCCCTCGAAGGGTAAGTCCTTAAAGGCAAATCTTCATCATATCCGTTTTCGAGTGTCCATCCTTGATTGATTTTATTATTTGTGGAATATTCGATATTTACTCTAAAACATTGAAGTGTATTTAAGTTTATTTCCAGAAATATTTAAGCATTTAATGTAATGCCATTTTAAATCTATTCAATCATTCATTAAAAAATGTACTTATTAAAAATATTAGATCAAATTGAAGGCATACACGTCCTCTTTGTAAATATCCTTAACGTCGAGCATGTTGGATGTAATACATAATCCATATTCCGTTAAAATCGGGGAAAAACTATTATCGCAATCAAGTGAATGTTTGTTTTCTCGTTCACAATGTAGAATTAAAGAATGGGGCGAAATAGAAACCTGTCAGATGAAATAAAATTATTTGAATTTGTAGAATTAAGATGGTTTTGTTGTATTTCGGGTGCAAAAATTAAGCGACCAGCATTTCGTAGGATCATTACCGACCAATCTGATAATATTTTCATGGGGTTTTCTTGTATGTATGTATTTTTAAATTGTAAAATAAGATAGCTTCACTAATAAAATAACAGGCATTCTTCAAAAAAAGATTATTTTTGTTGCGTTCAAATCTTAAAAACATTAATATCTAGAACGTGGAAAAAATTGATGTACCGACAAATTTGGTTTATTTTTTCATTCGATCGTCTCGATCCAGGTTTATCTTGATATTCAAGATCTGAAAAAAATATATACTGAGGAGATTCATAAAATTTCTGCTTAAAATATCCCGTTTAAATAATCGTATCCAAATTTATAATCATGAGTGAAAGGCAATTGAAAGCCTTCACATGAAAACATATTTTTCTGAAAAAGTGTAATAAAATACTGCCAAAAATTTAAAATGATACGATTATTTTATCACCATTAAAAAAAAAATCTTTAAAAAAGTCTATTAAAAAATATATCATTGCCCAGTTTAAGCAGCAAACAGATCTCAAGAAGACTCATTGAATTTAACACTCATTGATATAAATCATTGAATTTGACGTGAGTTTAAAAAATAAACTGTAAAGAGTAAGCGTCTTATAAAATGTCCGTGCCAACTAACATTTCCGCGTGCTTACATGTTAAGCGATTGAGTTATTTTACAATTTAGTGCGTATATATTATAAAACGATAATACCTTTAATATTTCTGTAATTGCTGATTCGTTCAAGAATTTATAGCCCGTGTTTTGTTCTTCATGACACAACAAAGATACGGCATTAAGACGAAAAAATCTTTAAAAAACATTCAAAATGTATACAATATTATAATACACATCAGTATATAATATGGAATTTTATTTTTATCTTACTCTGTTTCGTTTAAGTGATATTTATTGAGTAATTTTTCAGTAAAATTATAGTTATTTGGATTAATCTTCATTGAAGGGCAAATTGTTACGGCTGGATATGGAATCTGCGGTATAAACATGGAAATTAAAGAACGTATCTAATATGATTAATCGATGCATATTATATATAAATCACCTTCCAAATTGGCGTTGAGGATTCAGAAAATGTAACAATGACTGGATTTTGATCCCATTTTACCCATAACTGATAGATCATATACGAGCAAATCGATAAGCTTGACAAAATCACAATAAGCCACCACATTCTAAAATATTTAAGTAATATCAATTAAATCAAATAGATGATGATGAGAACGCGTATAGTTACATTTATGCTAAGTATGAATATTTATAATGCCTCATATGCTAGGATGCCTGATGTAAATCCCCATGAAGATATTGAAAGGTTTAAATGAGCCCATTTTTAAATCTAACATCATTACTTTTCAAAGATGGATTTATTGTCTTCTCCCAGATATTGAAATCCATGGAGGCTAGTCTTCGATGTGAAGTCTTTTGCGTGCTTCGTGAAGAAATATCGCTTGCGCTGCTTTTTTGGACTTGTCTTAGAACTGACAATATGTCCTTCGTCACTACAATAAAAAAAGTTCTGATTTAAAAAATACAATTTTAATTAAAAATTTTTTTGAAAAAAATAGAAAAACTTACAAAGATTTTCTTTTGCTCATGTTCCACAAATTCAATTTAATTGAACTCACTTTAAATGTTTTATTATAATGTTTTAAAGCGCTCTTCAAGAAGCCTCCTAGTCGTACGACAGTCAAAAGTGCACTAATTAATATAATTTATTAATAAATGAAAGAGTCACAAGACTTCGCATCATATTACAATTCAATTAGCTAATTTAGTTATTGCCTAGGGATATAAAGTATTCCTCAGGTCATGATAAAAATATTTGTATTATGTATTAATTTTAACCCTTTCCACTCGTATTTTTTAGGTTAGGGATAGTGTCAGCTTGTAATTAATTTTGCGGTTTTTTTCAGACTTCATACTTGAAATTTATTATTTAATCATAATGAATACAACGCAATAAATGGTATATGCAAGAATTTTGACTTCATAATTTTAGCACACAAGGGAAAGTCGAAATCCACTTGGCGGCATTGAAAATCTGATGTATATGTGGCCGCCAATAGTCAAATCCGTGATGATGCATCACCGGCCACGAAAGGGTTAAAAGAAAGTTTTTACGAAGGAGTGATGATACTTGGCCAAATGATTCACTTCAAAACGATCCCACGGTCCAACTCGGTCCCATTAGAACATTTTTTGGAGTAAACTCGTATATATTGCGGACATATTTAGTCTAATTTAATGACCTTAACCGTTTTCTCCAGGGGTTTTGTACAAATATTTTAAATTATTTTTAAGCATTTAAAAAACTGAAGCTGGTTCTTTGAGATTGTCGCGTATAAGAGGAGAATTTAGAAATGTTTCTACTTTTGCAAGAATTTTTCATTGCTGTTGACGTCGACAGGAAAGGTGTTTTAAATGTAATTTTGGTACTAAAATTTAATCACTATTACTTAGAAAATGAAGATCCTCGTAAAATAAATCTTTGGATTAATAATCCTTTCAAGGAAGACATTATTACATGTTACTCTTACGAGTAGAGAAAAAAAAAAACAATTTAATAGAGTTATCTTCGGATGCTACTCTGGTTAATATTGCCTCAGTTTTGGATATCAGTGGAAGATCAATAACCATATTTAAGCTGTAAAGCTATAAATTTATTAATGATTTTGAAATTTTCAACAACCTATTCATGCGAAAAAGAATTTTCGTCCATGTCCTCAATAAAATCGAAACAAGATTAAATAAATATTGCATAAAAAACCATTTTTATTTTAGTGTTAGTGGTCCGTAAAAAAGACCTTTTTTACCGGTACCCAGGTGTAAAAAGATTAGGGAACACTGGAATAGATAATGTATAAATATCTATTATTATATTGCCTTTAAATTTCACTCAAAAACTCGATGCGATAAATTAAGCATATCATTAAGATATGAACGCTGAGGATATTCAAGAATTTTTGGTGAAAGAAGAGGCTGATTAAGCAAACTTTGTGAATATGGTATCTTGGATGAATAAAAACTCAGATGACTTTAACAATATTATATTATAACTTCGTTATCTTCAATAATCATTGTTTGAATATTGTAGTTTTTTGGCATGTGGAACTTAATTCTTTAACATTTTAAGTATTGTTTCTGTATCGTATAAAATAATATATTATAGGTATCTAACGACAGGTACATAAAAGCTTTATATTTTTATAAAATATGAATATTATCGTTTGGTTGATTTAGCAACCATTAAAATGACGATGGTGACCTCAAGTTGCACCCTGCTCCGAGCTTCTTGATGGACGGCCTTCGTGAATTAATTCACTATCGGATCGCAGGAAGAGGCTACCAAGGAGAAGAAAAGGTTGATGAAAATACAGCTTTTTGATCTAGGTCTTTATGCAAGAGAATAAGATCGCCGTTGCAAGACTAGAGAAGCCGGCGATAAAAAAAAACATGTCTTCCCGCGGCCAAGACAATCGGTCGACCCTCGCTGCGATGTCCTCTTCCTTAACTTTATTTGGGAATCATTTCTTTTATACTATAATATTGTTGACAACCTCGTTATGGTGCCACTGTATCGCAAATGGAATGGTATAATTATTTAAGTTTCACTAATCATATAGAAAATGTAACTCTTTAACTACCCAAAAAATAAAAATTTAGAAAATTTTTCCTCTACGTTTCAATGAAATTTATTCTATTGTTGAACGAAAAATTGGTTGGATGGCGAATATATTTTCATCCTGATATTTGTTTTTGTGGAACGTATTTTCACATTTTTATAATCGTATTATCGTTCGTGTCCTGTCGCGATTATTGCGTTTCGCGAAACTGTTTATGCCATCGAAATTACTAATGGTAAGATACACGAAGGATTTTATGATCGCGATGATTTTTTGGTGAGTCAAAAATAATATATTTTTATGATAAACACTAAGACGATGAAAATAATTTTAACTTTTACTCCGCTGTAAAATTCATTTATAGAAACCTTGGTGGCTTTCCTCGATATAATTTTGAACCGCATATAAATTTTGTGGCCTCTGAATTTTATATGTTTTGGCACAGAGCCGCATCCAAGCTATATCCACTATTATAAAATAAACATAAACACAATATTTGGGATCATATAAGATCCCCAGGGAGCAATAAATTTCGTTTGTATTGTCATCCTTTTAAATTGAGTTTTACACAAAATTATATGAAAAGTCTGATTTAATTTAAAATACGTTATTTTCTAAGCATTTTTAATTGTCGAATAATTTAGTTACTCCACTAAAGCTAAGTAAAATTGATTCGATAATAAGCGATGATAGTCGAGGCATGTTTTTCAGTTTGGAACGATTTTATGAAAAGAAAAATGGAAAGGATGTTGACGATAGAAAATATTTTATTTGGATGAAATTAATCTAATAGATATAAAATATAGAATTTCGACCAAACTTAGTACTGAAAAGCCTAAACACAATCCTAGTAAGCCCCCACAGTTGGAAAGAAAATCTATGAGTCCATACATTTCGGATCTTTTAGAAGGAATCAATTCAGGATCTTGAAAGAACAGATGAAGATTAGACAAACCACCTCTGAAAAAATATACAAAGATCTGTGTTTACAATGGCGTTTGGCTTCTAACTATATGATTGTGAACAAATCAGTTTTTCCGTGACAATGGGCAGACAATCGTGCTCGAAACATAGCAAAAAGATGAATTAATTTGTGTGCAATATTCTATTTATTGATATATTTACCCGGAATAGTTACGTTGAAGATTTTTAAAAAAGGCGTTCAGCTCTAATTTGTTTTGTGAGATTTCAGGGAATATATTGAATCGAAGTACATGTTGGCAAGCAATTGCAATTTATTTTATTCTGATCGGATTCTCCCTTGTCTTGTTTCATCTGTGACGATATTCCCTGAAGGAGGTGGATTTCTAAAAGTTAAATATACTTAAATTAAAAATGACAATGATAGTCCATTTTTAGGGTAATTATAATCACCTGTGGCATTACTAGCGCAAGCATATTTATGTCCTCCACAAATTGGTGTCCCATTAATGCCTTGATTGGAAACATTTAAACGAGGGTTAAATTCAAAATGTATCAATCAAGATTCATAGCTTCGTTTTAGCGATATCAACTGCTTCGCACATACACCTTTCATAGTTATATAACAGGTCAGTCCAAAAGTTCGTGCAAATATTTGGGAAACCTTTAAATAGTTTAAATAAAATACAATTTAACATTTTAAGGGGGGCAAACCCTTTACAACGTTCAAAAAATCGTTTTTTTGAATTACATATTTCGAAAGTAAAGCTAAAATTTTAAGGTAATAAATAATTTTTTTGGGGTAAAAATTATCAAGAAAATGGTAAAAAATATGAAAGTTTAACTAAAAGGCCTACTTAATTTATTAATTTCATATTTTTTTAAATTTTATAGCTTAGTTGACTGCCTACATATATTAAAAATCAAAAACTATATCCATTTTTGGTTTCAGTTCAACAGGAAACCTTCGACAAGTGGCGAGCCGTTTGATATCACGAGAAAAGGCGTCAAATGGAATACCTTATAACTCCGCCATTTTATTTCAATGAAAATTAGCACTTTGAAGTTATAGTAAAATAATTTCAAAAATTTAAAATGATATAATTATTTTATTACCATTAAAAAAATCATGAAAAACGACTAATTTTCGAGTGTCTTAAGGGATTGTCCTCCTTAATCAATAATATATTACCCTCCAATATGCTGCTTTTTCCAACTTTAATTTTTTAAAGAATTTCTGGGCAGTCCTTACACTGTTAGTATTTTCACCTTGTACAGTATTCATTAACCTGATAGATTCGCCACATGAAAATAAAAATATATAACACAGCATGTTTGTATTGATTATCGATATTCATTTTCTATGGGTACTAATATGCGTCCGATGTTTACGAAAATTGGTGATAGACTGACTAATACATTAGTAAAGCGACGACAAATTTCGACAGGCTCGAAATCTTATGTTAAATTGTGTTTTATTTACACTATTTAAAAAAAATCCCAAAAATGCGTACGAACTTTTGGACTGAACTAATATATCACGTTGGTATTCACGTACTTGAAACCATAAACACACACACGTTTTTTATAGTGGATATTGGCAAGGCTACTATGAAAAGTTTTTGTAAGGTATATTTCAATAGAATTAATTATTATTTACGTGGCATTCCAAAAGTGACGCAGTTGCACAAATGTAGTGTAAGATTCGTTAGACACTCAAGCTGGCAATTTTCCTTAGTGTATTCTTTGAAAAATCTAAGATTTCTTTCATCTGAATAATAACATTGCCTTCTGAAAATATTAATTATGTGTCATGCATTAAAATATTTTTATACTTCTTAACAAGACTTCTACTAATTACCTTTGAGGGTGATAATGTCTTAAGTCTTCAGATGTGATCATCATTTTAGGTACTATTTTAATATTTGTGATCATACCTAATGGGACCCAGAAAAAATTTTGAAGTGTTCGAGGTATCACATTTGGCATATGAAAAGATACCTGTAAAAATATTTTTTTAGATAAATAATGCGATTTAGAATAAAATAAACGATAGTCGCGAAAAATTCACTCTAAATCCATCCGCAATGCCAGTGCAACCATAATCATTTTCTTTAAAAGTTTTCTTCAAATTTATTTTAAATGTAACTTGTGGCTGAAAGAAGATTGCATGTTATATATAATTTAGTAAATTATAATTCATGATTTCCAAATTTATCACCAATGCTCTCCAAGGAAATATTTCAATAGGTAAGCTGTCATTATAGCCTACGTCGAGTGACCATCCTTCATTTTTCATTCCATTGCTGCTATATTTGATGTTTATGCTGTAACGATAGATATAAATATAAGATGTATATTTTTGGCACAAATTTTCTTGGTATATAAATACTATTAATAAAGCATACACATCTTCATTGTATATATCTTCTCCACTAAGCATGTTGGAAGTGAAGCATGATCCATACTCAGTTAAAATTTCCTTAAAATATATTGAACAAGGAGCTAATTTGTTTCGATGTGAGCAGAAAATCAAAGAAGACATAAGTTTGGGGGTCACCTTCAAAAATGCAATTAATATGAATAAGTTTTAAATGAAATCTTCGACTGCCATTAATAGATGAATAATACCTTCAAAAAATTGGAAACCACCGATTCGTTAAAGATCTGATCAGTACGCTTGAAATCTAAGTTGAAATTTCGGCACAGTATTGATACAGAAACATAACGAAAATACCTATAAAGTTGAATTTATTATTAAGGGACTATATTATATTTTTAACACCACGAAGATAATATTTTCATACTCATCGTCTGTCAAATTGTACTCATTCTGTCTCATGTTTGAATACTTGAAGATTTCTCGATTTATTTGCATCGCTGGGCAAATTGTAATGGCTGGAAATGGAATCTAGGACGAACAATAATATTTGATTCTCTGTTTTGTGTTAAATAATGTTGTTGCTAGACCAAGTGTTATTAATTTGAAAAACTAAAGTCATTTCAATTTTTGCTATTTTAATTTAAAGCTTTCAAATGACAATAAAAATAGATGTATTTTATTAATTTACGTTAGCTATTTAATTTAACCTCGTTTGACTAAAACGGTGGTAATGTCATTTTCCCTATAAATAAAACAATATTCAATAAATGAAAAAAGTCCTACAAACTTATTGAGTGATATGTTATTTCGCCTAAAATATGTATTCATCTCCCAAATAACTATTTTTTTCATCCTTGTTTAAAAAGACTCGATCATATTATTTATAACAAACCGTTGTACTATAAATATCTTTTCATCTAAAAATGTGATATTTGTAATGGTTTTTGCTTGCATACAAGCATTTTAGGATCTTTATAAGCCGATGTGTTTCTACATTTTTTTTAATGCTACATGTTTAAATCTAATGACTAATTTTCTGTATTTGAGCTTGCTTAAATTAGTCAGTTAACTATAACTGTGGATATGTATTATTCTTAACCAAAAAAATAGGTACGATACACGGTTTGATATCTATTATAATAACACTTGATCAGGCAATTTCTACATAATTTATCGCATACCTTCCAAATAGGAATAGAAAATTCGGAAACTGTCACAATAACAGGATTTTGCTCCCATTTTATCCATATTTTGTTAATTAAATACATGCATGTCGATAAACTCGATATAATCATGATACCCCACCATATCCTAAAATTACAATTGATTCTGATTAAAACTCAGCGATAAGGATTTAACTTTGCATAAAAATGATGCATTTACTTCCCGAAAGCTGATTTCTCATCTCCAAAATATTGAAAGCCATGAAGGCTAGTTTTTGAAGTGTAGTCTTTGAGATACCCGACGAAAGATGATCGATTGGGTTTATGTTTTGGTGAAGAAGTTGGTTTTGAAATTTTGTCATTTTTATATGCTTCACAATCTATTTCGTTTTTTAGGTCCCTGAAAAAATATTTTATATTTGTTTGGATATTTAAAAAAAAAAAAATCAAACTGCTTACCCCATTAGTTTCAGAAGAGAGATCAATCAGTAGCCGATAAAATTAGTAACAACCATAAAATCTATATTATTGTTTTTGTCTACTCTTATGAACTATTTTTATCTAAATAATTTCAATCAACAAATTTTATATAAACTATTTTAAAATCTTGATTTATCGTCATTATTATTGGCAAAATAAATTAACTAGAACGACAAATTTACATTCTATTCGATGTTAAGCTTCTACGTGCTCTTTAACTATAATGTTGAATTTAGTCGTATGAAAGCCTTTATACGTTTTTACATCTATGAGCAACGTACCACACCTACGCTATTTATTTAATCACTATAAGCAGGGAAAATTCCATAAGTACTAATGTATGAGAATATTAATATATCCTCAGGGAATGACATTTAAAAAACCATGTTGATTATCATGATATTTTGAGATTATTCATGGTCACAATAGTTCTTGACAAATTTTAAACGTGAATAGTATAATTTATCCTCTTTCTAAATAAAGCTGCATTGATCAAATAATTACATGCCACATTATACTATTCAGGATTAAATTATTAAGTCCAGATTAATAAATCGGTGAGATCAAAAATCAAAATGTTCCAAAAAATAAACAACTTTAATTAAGTATGACCAAAGAAAATATTATAAAATATACATTTACTGCCTCTCGTAGCTTAACATACTAAGTTTATTAAATATATTTTATAATTAATTTAGACTAGTTGATATTGCTTGATGCCTGATTTTCACCTATTTGTTCCAGCTATGTCTATTTTATCCAGATTGCTCCCAGTCGGACCAATTAAATATTGTTTGATTGTGCCCAGTTGGCACTAAACGCCGAAGTTCGAATACTTTGATGTGACATAATTATCCCTGGTTAACACAATTTGACTAACACTTTTTTGTGGCCTAACCACATTTGATTACTCCTATCTACTATGCTTATACGATTTTATGTATTTTAACTATTGGCCACTTGACTAGTACTTATTTACAGATTAAATACTTAAATACTCTTTTAACAGCAAGCTAGTACTCAGTTTATCTACTATTCATTGTTACTTTTACAAATCATGAGTTGCTTGTCACTCGCTATCTCTTACATAGTCAACCTTATCCAACAATATGGAGCAAGATGAACCTTAGCGGTTTGGAGCCAAGATACTTTAGGAACAGAATAAGAACAAGAAGATCATCAAATATACGGCATTGAGGAGAGGCATATGAAGAACTTCACTTTGCAACGTTAGCAGCATTGTCTTCCGTTAACTTCTATATCGTTTTGAAATCATAGAACTAAGAGGGTCAACCTGAAATAGGAAACCACTCAGTCTCGAATTTGCTCGGGTAAGTTGCACGTAGACGGGGAGACACCCTTAGTTGGTGTAGGAGCGAATTCAAGATGCAATTAAGCGTCACGTATGTCTTCACCCTATACCGGGAACGCCCTAGCGAGGAAAGGAGGGACTGGACTCCCAGTCCCAGTTGAATCAAAAAGGTCGTCTAGAGTAGTTTTCCACTGTCTTCCGAAGAAAACTACTCAGTCTTTATAAACTTCCCACACTCCCTATCCCAACAAAAGTGTTCGTCGATACGTTAGTTCGTTTAAATTCAGTGGTAATGCTACCTTCAATATCGAGCGAACGACGAGATGGATATAACCTCTTCCTGTAAATGGATATTGAGAGGTCCATAGTTCTGCAATGGACTGTTTGTGGCTGCACTATGACGATGATGACATTCAATTCAATATGTCGCAATTTTTCTGCAGCTCTCCCAAATATTATTTCGACCCTCCAGAAGATTCCGACCCCTATTTTGAGAATCACTGCGATGTGCCACACCTATATTAATAATGATAAAATATTTGGCACCATATTTTTTTTTGAACATGTTACACCTAGTTGAAATTTATGCAAATGAAATTAATCATACATGCAAGTAGTATTTAAAAATATGACTAACATAACAACATTTCAGTTGATATACATTGATATTTTTTCATATATTTGTTTTGACGAATCTTTCATTGCGACATTCATTCTATATGATTTTGATTTAAAAAAATATATGTTTGAACTAATTGGGCTGCTTTGAGGTTTTATGATATTACATATTTTTAGCACAATGCAAATAAGTCGAACGAAATCTCAATATCAAGAGACCACTTTCATGAAGTCAATTTATTAACAGAAATTGTTTTATTAATAATATTGCAAAATTTACGCACGACATACAATAAATGTTAAGGAATTTTATATGTAAAAAAATGTTTTAATGCATATTAATTTATTATAGTTTTGCATTACAAAGAAAATGTCGATATTAGCAATATTACAAAGTATTATAGAAATGCATTAGCTCTCGGGCTTTTATAACAATTTTTGACAAAAAAAGCTGAGGCAAGTGTGCCGAAGAAGTGATAAGCTGACTGAGGATCATTCTTCTATTATTTTCAGAATATTTTATGTTCCCATAAGGCTTTACATTAAATTTAATGAACTGATCATTATCTTCTTCATGTCTTCTTTCAAATCTTACAAAATGTAAACAAGTACTTTTTGTCATCAATCATTATCGTAAACATTGTTGCTTGATTAAGGTCTATTTGAAATTTTATCTTATCTACATTGTAACATATCAATTTTTAGTCTCTAGTTACGAGGGTCATCTAAAAGGTAAGGTGACAAAGGCTTCTTACCAACCAATTTTTTTGGTTCCGCGTACAGCAAAATAACGCAACAAAATGTACAGCCTTTATTTTTTAAAATGATTTTTTCTAAATAGAAGTGTAAATATGGCGTAAGTATTTTTTGCACTCTTGATATGTGTGATTTACTCGTGATTTTATTCTTTTTCTTGGAAGTGTAACTATAGTTATCAAAGAACAAAAATGTGAAAAAAACTATTTCTTTCGGTAATATGATATGCAAAAGCGAAATTTGCTACTAAAATTTTAAATATATAATATAAAAGTGTAGCATAATTTAATGATTGCAAATGTTTGTTTATTAATTGCTCTCGCTATTTTCATTATGTATTTTTTGCTTTTTGTGCTTCCTTCTTATATGACAAAACAATCTGAAAAAAATAAAATAATTACATTTCACTTAGCATATCAAGTGATTTAAATATAATTTTAAGTTACGAAAAAACTAGCCTAAGCGTGATAAAATATACAATTTCGACCAGACTCAGCACTGAAAATCCCAAACAAAGTCCCAGCAAACCACCACAATTTGATAAAAAATCGACTAAGCCATACAGTTCAGACCTCTTCGAAGGAATAAATTGTGATTCTTGAAAATACATTCTCAGAAATGCATAATGTTCGCTGAAATCAAAAAATAGAATACTTAATGTATCTCCATTGTTCAATAGATCTGAATTATTTTTTTACCTGGAGTCAGCGTCCTTGTTTAGGGATTTTATCAATGATTTCCATTCCACTGTATTTACTGATGTTACGGGTTCATATGTAAGGGATGAACAGCTAGGAAGACAATTACATTGCTTTTCTATTTTTTTTGCAGCCTTTATTTTGGCAGATCCCGATTCTTGAGTCAATATTCCCAATTGAAACTTGTTTACTTGAATGCAAAAACAATAATTATACATTAGTACTTTTATTTTACAAAAATTAGCTCTAGAAATATTTACCTGAAATGCTTTTGACGCAAATTTTCATGGCATCCCCACATATACGAGTACCATTAACACCTTAAATGATAAATATACTTTATTGAATATTTGTAAATTTGATAATAAACATATGTATATAAAAAGGATTCAATAATTACATCCAACTAAATAAGAAACAAGTAACTCTTTCAACTTTTTTTAAAACATAATCTCATAATGATCCATAGTTTTGGCAGACATGTGATGCATTTTTTAGGAACTTATTTTGCGTTTTATCTATGATAGTCACTAGCAAAGAAGTAATTATGTGGATGTATGTTTTTCCTGTTTATGTTTATAAGAGAAATTCGCAAAGTGCAATGAAAGCTTTCGTAAATATAGTAAATTAAGAAATCGATAATGATTTGTGATATAAACGAATGAGAAAATATTTTGTAGGACTTACGTGGCATTGCATAAGTTACACAACCACAAGCATGTAAAGTTAAATTTGTTAAGCACTCCAATTCGCAATTTTCTTGAGTATACTCTTGAAAATACCTTAGACTTCTTTCATTCGAAAAGAAACACTGTCTCCTTAAATATTGTAAAATAGTTGTAAGCTAATAAAATACATTTTAATTTTATTTAAAAACATCGTTTAAACCTTGAAGGGTGATAATCTTTTAAACCATCAGATGTGGTAACCATTTTGGGTTTGATGCCAATTATGGAGATCATATTCATTGGCACCCAGAAGAATTGATCAGTCGTTCGGGGTATAATATTAGGCGCATGGAAAGATACCTATAACAATATTTTATATTTGGATATTTGCGGATAATCAATCAATCGAAGAATGCTTTATAATATACCTTGAAGCCATCTATCATACCAGAACACGAATAGTCGTTCATATCACTCGATTTTTTGAAAAGTATATGGAACGATGTTTGAATGCCTGTTGACTGTAAGAATATAAAAAAAATAATATATAAGAGATAGATATAAAATAACGCAATTTATTTAATCTTTTCACCAAGCCTCTTGAAGGATAAGTGTTAATAGGCAAATTTTCTTCATAACCAGCATCCAGTGACCATCCCTCATTTTTCTTTGCGTTTGTGGAATAATTTATATTTATTCTGTAAATAAAGCACAAATTATTGTGATAATAGAATACAAACACTATGAAATAAAAGAGCAATAAATTTACACTGCCATTAAAAATTATTTATTTCAGATTTGATAATGGATGAAAAAATAATTTTACAAAAAGCTTACACATCGCTCTTAAAAATATCCTTTGAATCGAGCATGTTATAATTAAAGCATGATCCAAAGTCGGTTAAAATGGGGGTGAAAAATTTATCGCAGCTGCCCTGTGAGTTTATAAATTCACAAAAGAACATGATGTCTTCTTGAGTTGGTGTTACCTTCAACAATTCATTTACAGCCGATTCGTTTAAGAACTCATAACCAGTCCTTTGTGTCCTTTCGCACAACAATGCAACAGCATTGAGACGAAACAAACTGTAAAAAAATGGTATAAATCATAAGAAAATATCAACGATATAATAATATTGAATTGAGTAATTCCTGATATTATAAATTTATAAGAATCATATTTTCTTACTCATCTCTATTAGAAACGTTACTTTTCATCTCAAGAAAATTATAAAGCTGGTGATTGACTTGCATGGTTGGACAAATTGTTACGGCCGGGAATGGAATCTGTAGCATAAATAATTGCATGAGATGTATTTATTGCATTTTGTATTGCATCCTATTATAATTCATTTACCTTCCAAATTGGCATTGGCGATTCAGAAAAACTGACGATGACAGGATTTTGATCCCATTTGAGCCAAACTTTGTATATTAAATAAGCACAGGTAGAAAAGCTCAATGAAACCATGAAACCCCACCAAAGTCTAAATAAAAAATATTTATTTAGTATAGCATGGATATTGATCTTTTCTTTGAATATAAATCTGGACTGGTTGAAGCTAATAAAATACATATGTAAAATATTTGAATGTACAAACTCCCTTATTGAAAATACATTTTGGATCGCGTATGGAAACGTTTGAGGTATTAGAGGTTATGACAGTAAATATCAACATACTTCTCAAAAATGGATCTCTTGTCTTCTCCAAAATATTGAAAACCATGAAGACTTGTCTTCGATGTATAGTCTTTGAAATGTTCAATGAAAAATGAGCGCTTGCGATGTTTTTCAGGCGAAGGATTTACGTCTATGTTATTCGAAAGTACGACGATCGGCGATGATTTTGCTTTTAAGTCGTCCTTGTCACCCCTAGAAAGTAAATTGGAAGACACTTCTATATTTATACAAACAAATAAATATTAAAACCTGGTTTTGAATCAGTAGAGCTTCTATAATAATAATGTTTTAGAAATAATTAAAACAATGTTGGACAACGATGATGATGTTGGATCTTCTTCTTAAGGTGCCATTTCCATTATCGGACGTAGGCAATCTTAAGAATAGATTTAAAATGAAATATATTTATATAATAGTTTCTTATAGTCTTCCACATATGACTTAAATTGTTTGAATAAGAATTTTTGCTTATGCTTAAAACATAAGATTGGTAAAATTGATCTCAGTCACTTGTAAGTGGCCATACACGACTTTTGCTTTACTAATTGCCTTTGTATTCATATATTTAGCACATAACTCAATAAGTTCGTAGGATGGTATATATTATAATTGACGCTACAATTGGCAAATTTAGTTTAGGAAATACCACCCTTAAAATAACGCGTGTCAATGTTTAGGTCACAAGTCACAGTGAATCTGAACATCTGAATTGATGTTGCTGAATGCTCTGGTCGCTCAAATTCAGCACTTGTTTCAAAAAACGATCGTAAATTGAAGTTCCGTGAGATAGCTAACACCTTTTTTTGTATTCATCATTTTGTCCTATGCGAAAACTCTTTTTGAAGTGACTGTATTCGAAATCGTTCTACAAAAAATGCATCGAAATGTTAGAGAAACGTTGGAATGTATATATCACTCTTGAAGGAGACTATTTCGATGAATAAAATAGTTGTTTTATTAATCATCCTACGAACTTATTAAATGACGTGTTAGATCTAGAAAATCAGCGTAAATCTGGATTGAGAAGATTGGTTTAAATATTAATGTTTCGGTTGTCCCAAATTTGTTAGTATGGCGATTTTTTTCATAATCGATCGATTTCGAATACCTGATAATATTCATTGAGAGAAAAGAAAATTTGATGAACAATCATAGCTTTCCAGTTATAGTTAAAATATTTTTTGAAATTCAAAGAGTTGCTTGATTCTATTCTTACTAGGATTAATCATTATTTAATTCTGTAAGCCATAGCAAATTTCGATATGTTTAAAAGCAAAACGTTGTAATATAAAACAGATGCTGGAGAAACGACATAAGATTTGTGTTCTTACTAAAAAGTTGAAATGGATTTTTTTAAACTAACGTAGAAGTGTTAAAATGTATTTACAATCGGCATGATATTTAAACTAAAAATATTATATAGAAATTAAAATTGGACATTGATTTAAAGTTGTGGTGGAATTTAAAGGATATGCTTTTTAAGGACATTTTGGATTTGCGTTAAAAATGAATTTAACATCAACATTGATGATTCGATTACGTAAGCGATATTTTTGAGAAACATCACAAATATAAGATGAGCACTTACCAAGACGTATTTCTCTTCATTTTCGACACCAACGAACCAAATACAACGCTCGTCTTTGAGACAATAACATCGAAAGCTGTCTATTATTTAGCCGCTCCTTGAATTACGAAATTTCTAGTTTTAATCAGCATTAATTTAGTTAAATAAATGAATTGAAATGCGTTTCATCAAATACATATCTAACAGTCGGTCGTTTGAGATCCCTGAGGATTAATTTCTCAATTAACTTTATCCATTTACAGTTCGTCAATCTAATTTAATGGCACACCTTCAGCCTCTTAACAAAATTACAAATAATCGTAATACATATTATATTAATATAGTAGTATGCAATATTCTTTGTTCGAAGACCATTTCTCCAGATGTTTTAAATTTATCTTGTTGTGATATAGATCTAGATGTCTATACATATTGGATGACGATGAAGAGCCATGTGATTTTTAAACTACACAAATGGCTGTCTGCAGCCAAGCTAAACATAAATAGAATATTGGGCACCTATTTGTGGAAGAATGTGTTCGATAAGTCTTTCGCGTGGAATGATTCTTGAGCGTTTTAAATAATAATGAACTATGTTTGCTTCACAAATATTATACTGACACATGATGAACATTATCAACGTCATCTCTAGAGATTTCAAATATATTGAGTACATCATTCCCCAAATGTAGAATGAAAATTTTAAAAAATCTTGAAGATATAAACATAGCTTTATATTCTGAATGAACAACACTTTCTTTTAAAAATACTATTTTTTTCAACGTATTTTAAAATTGCATTTTTCCAATTAAATCTTTAAAAATATTGTTGAGCAAATATCCCGTTGTTAAGTGCTGGAGCCTAAATGAAGACGTTTTCAAGATTGGTTGTAAGGTTGAAAGAAGATATCTTCTTTAGGCAAATAAGGAATCCATCATTGGCTATCGTCTTTCAGTTCAGACATTACAATATTTCTGTTTTCTCGGAGTATTTCAATGCAATGGCAATACAAGAGTTCTAATTTTAGGAATTGCATATTTTTACGATCAATACTTTATCGAAAATATATATGATCTATTCATCTAGTTTATGTATCTCACTCCAATAATATATAACATAATGTGTACTTAATATAGGATGTCCATATAAGAGATAATATTTAGACAGTATGCTTCAGTTCGTGCAGCACTCATAAATATATACCGATAGATATACACAAATTAAATACATATATTTTAATCATTTATGTTTCAATTAAGTATTACATATACATTTTCAATATTAACATAAGGTAATAATACACAGTGAATTGCGTTCGAGATGAATTATAAAAGAAGCGTAAGAAAACAAATCAATTTTTTAACATAATATTTTTCTTTCAGTTGAAATCGCAGAAGATTTAATTAATGTTTTATTTTATTTTCTTTGAGTACATTCGGTCCTTTTCTTAGTACTTTTATATGGTAGTACAACCTGTAAATTAATTAGAGCAAATTCTTAGTCACATTTCAATAGTTTTAAATGAAAGAGATAATAAACATAAAATATGACTTTAGTAATAAAAAAAAATGTAAACGAACTAGAAAAGTGGATTATACAATTTAGAGAATCGGAAAATAATCAAAATTTTCAGATAAGCCCTTTAAAATCAGTTTATATTGAGAAATGGTTCCAAAAGCACATTTTATTGTACATGTATTTATATTATCAAGAAAAACAACCGACATAGAATATGTGATTTTTTTTTTAAATAGAAGCGTCCTGTAAATTGGATAATTAATTGCTGATATCATTAGTGGAATCAGATTCTTGTCAAAGACTTAATTATCTTAATTATCAAATAAACTTAGTTTTCTATGGTTAACGATTCAGAAGTGCCTTCATCAACAGCAGAAACATCCTTAAAGCACGCATAAAAAATAAAAATAATATTATTGGAATAGTAAAATTTTTTAGGCATAGATTTTAAATGAGACTGAAAAAATAGTCAAATGGTTGTAAAAAGTGTTTAAAACTTTAAAAAGGTGACTATTTTTCAGTGCCTCTAACATAAGAAGAAAAAGGAAAGTTATAATAAAAAATAAACAAAAATCAAACCTAATGGTGCAAAAATATATGATTTCTGCCAAACTCAATACAGAGAATCCCAGACAAAGTCCAAGTAATCCACCACAATTGGATAAAAAGTCCACCAGTCCATACAGTTCAGATCTCTTTGATGGAATGAATTGTGCATCTTGAAAGTACATTGCAATAATAGCAAACATTCTAAAAATTATATAGAAACATTACTTATAGCGATCGATCTTCACATTAAAAATGTTTTTAATTCTTATCATAATCTACTTATCATAATATGCAATTTTTATGAGAGACATTTCTAGGAAAAAAAATCACGTAAAGGTTTCCCATTTAACTGCATATATGTCTGCGTTAGGATAGATTTTTTGAATAAGACCTTTTCAGGCATAGGAGGGTCTATTAGTGGGTAGCAAAATCATCATTTTAATTACATAATCATTCAAATATTGTTGCAAATCTAGAGGCGTCTCTGCGCAATTTTATTATTTAATTATTAGAATTGACGCTTTCCAGATTTGAAAGAATTAGACTATTGATTAAAAAAAAATTCTTATCTCCCAAATTGGTTGGTACAGTAAAAATGCTTTCTACAATTTGGATTTGAGAATGAATTTTTATGAGAAGAATCTAGCCTACTATACAAACATTTCGTGCCAGTTAAGAATTTATTTATAAAATAAAAAAAATAATAAAAAAAAATACTTGCACATACCCAGTTTCATTAAATGACGAATCTACGGATTTTGCAAATCTCTCCACATTTAATCTGTTATGAGAAATCTCAGGTATATATTTTATAGATGAACAAGAAGGTAAACAGCCACATTCTTCCTTTATGTTTTTTTTCAAATAAATAATTATTTCTTAAACAAAGAAAAACATTTAGATTTTGGGAAATTAAATATTTTATAATGAATTCATTCGTATTTCATAATCACCAGATACGTTATTAACACAAATGTTTAGACCATTTCCACAAATTGGAGTGTTTTCAACGCCTGAAAGAGTAAGAACTTTTTTTTAAAATACAATTCGGTCAGTGTTTTTTTCTAATAAAATATGGCTTTGAAAGATTACATATTTGTAAAAGGGACTCAATTATATATGCTTTTTATTTCAATCTCCAGATATAGGATTCTGCTTAAGAATTACAACATACAATTCAATAGCTGGCTATGGATTAGTTGACTCCAGGAATGAAATGGTGACCGTATCAGATTTTAAGGACATTAGGGACAGCTCATTCCATAGCATTGAATTTTAAAATCGCAGAAATATTTCTTTAGTCATGTTCATTGCAGCATTAAAACACATATTAATAAACTACTTATTTTTCAACAAGGAAAAAAATAATAGTCGATTATTCCACCAAAAGGCATAAAAGCAATAAAAATTCTATCATTATTTCCAGATTGTTTTCCCAATCATTCATTAATTTAATTTAGTTATTAAAAGAAGTGCTTAGAAAAGTCGAAATGCAGCTTTATATAGACGTAAACTGTAAAAGAAGCTGAAAAACAGATTTTATCAATAAAAATAAGTTAGATTATCAGTCTCATTTTTTAATAGCCACATTTTTTATCTTTAGGTAAAAGCATTATAATATAATAGAATATTTACGTGGCATTGCAAATTGGACACATTTACATATTTTTAACGTTATATTTGTTAGACATTCCAGCTCACAGTTTTCCTGAGTGTATTCTTTGAAAAATCGTAATGATTTTTCATTTGAAAAATAACATTGTCTCCTGAAAAGAAAAACAAATTGAAAAACAAATTTAAAAAAATGCGTAATTCGATCGATTAATATATTGATTTAAAACCGTTGGGGATGATAGTTTCTCAAGCCTTTCGATGTGATCATCATTTTCGGTTTGATATTTATATTAGAAATCTTATTCAATGGCACCCAGATGAAGTTATCTGTTGGTCGCGGTATCACATTTGGTGTATGGAAAGATATCTTTAAAACATATAAGATTTTGAAATAGAAATCTGAATGTTAATATATTAAAAAATATATTTTAGCCCAACCTTAAAGCCATCAATCACACCGCAGCACATGATATCGTAGTCTGTGAAGTCTTCATATAAATATATTTGAAATGCAGTTTTTATACCAGTAGACTAAAAAAAATCTATATGTTATAAACGCTGGTTTCTTTTAAAACAATTAACTATAGTATAAGTTATATATTTAATTACCATTGCTCTGATGGGATATGTTTCTAAAAATGAATCGTCTTTGTATCCTGAATCGAGTGACCATCCAGTGTTTATCATTCCATTATTGGCATATTTGATATTTATTCTGTAAATGTTCAATGCACATTGATATAAATGCATTTAATAGTTTTTATATAATAATATATTATATGGTCATACACATCTTCTTTGTAAATATCTTTAGCATCCAGCATATTGAAGTTAAAACATGAACCATGTTCGGTTAATATCGGAGTAAAAAAATCTTTACAACTAATTTGATAATTTCCCCTTGTACATGCATAAAACGTTTTGTCGTAAGTTGGACCGACCTGTGATTTTTAAGAAGATATATTAAATATTTTTTGGGTCAAATTTAAGTACATAATTAGGATACATATTACCGTCAATAGTTGATTTATCGCCGATTCATTTAAAAATTCAACCGCATTATGAAGACTCGATTGACACAGCAACTCCACGGAATTATAGAGAAATCTATAAATAAACGTTAGAAATACATGCAATTATTGAAAAGGCTTTTTTATCGTTTGGCAAGATAGCTTAATATATCAAAGATTTTCTATTCTGTTGGGATAAATCATCACATATTGTATATATTCCATGGTTTTTTGAGTGATATTTTATATCCCGGAGTCCAGATATGCTAGCTTAATTGATATTGAGACATGACTTAATGATTACATTGAATATTTTCGGGGCTTTAGGCTAGAAGAGCTGATAAATAAAAAAAATCTTACTGTTCGTTTTCTGTCAAATTGTGATATTTCTTTCTAAATTTTGTGTAATTGTAAACATAACGATTTACTTGCATTGCTGGACATATTGTTACTGCTGGATATGAAATCTGGAATAGAATATGAATTGAAAAATATGGCGCTTTCAGTATTAATTATCAATATTCCTCAAATAGATTACCTTAGAAGTTGGAATTGGCGATTCAGAAAAACTAACAATGACAGGATTTTGATCCCATTTGATCCAGACTTGAATAATTAAATAAACACACGATGAAAAGCTTGCAATGATCATTACCGCCCACCACAATCTAGAACAATGATCTCAGTAATTTATGCATATATAATTTTCGTTAATTTACAGAAATATTTACTTTTCAGAAAAAGATCTGTTATCTTCTCCGAAATATTGAAATCCATGGAGACTGGTCTTGGATATATATTCATTGAAATATTTGATATGACAAGATCTTTTTTGGCGTTTTTTTGGTGATGATATTGCGTCATTGTATTGCGAACGCTTAGGTAGTGTTCTGAAATTAATATTTTATGTTATGGTTGAATTCTTAGTTTTTTTTAATGCTTTAAATAAGGTTTTTATTTCTTCCGGATACTATTATACATAGTATTATCAATCAAAACTCACCCTGTTTTGCTTCTCTTCATGTCGAAAATAATTCTAAGCAATATGAACAAACCAATGATGGATTGACCACACTTTAACACTATAACTGTCAAATGATCAAAGAGTCTTTGTATCAAATGAGAGTGAAATGAGGAGTAACTTATTTTTAAGCAAACGACCACACCCTTAGCGAATAATTACTCAAATATTACTTTTTATCGTGGATATAACAATATTTACACAGTGTTGTAAATCTCAAGGGAGCAAATTTATTGCGGCTTATATCAACATCGTCAATGTAGGTCAAGCTATCACCAAATGGCTGTCTGCCATTTTTATAATGAGAGAATCACTCAAACCATGTTTGCCAAAATGCTATAAATCAAATCAGCGAATTTTCTTTGAACTCTATTTTTTTTTACAGTTTCCATTCCAGATTTTTTTTTATGACCATCACAGGATTATAGTTTTAAAAGTCACAGTCAAAAAGTGGATGAACTCATCCATTATTGGTGTTGATCCATACAATTATTTTTCATCCGAGAACTTGTAGCATTAAACGAATGATAAGAAAAAAGATTGCTGATCTTAGATCTAAAACTATTTTTACTAGTATATTTATAAAATCCTAGCAATAATTGGCATTTGGGCATCCCAAAAATATTTTGAAATTGAGAGACATTTTTACTGTAATTGTTATACGAATAAATAGCATTTAAATGATAATCTTCAAAATGTAATCCTTATGCTCATATCTTAGGAGAATTGCATTTAACTTGAAAATAAGGAATGAATAATACACTAAAATTAAAACTTTATATTCATGACACACTACTAAATTAAGACAATCAAAAAGCCAAACATCAATGTGTGTGCTTATAGTATTTATTTTCTGACAAGGTTCTGATACATATAAATATAAACTGAATGTCATGAGAGTACAATTATCAAATGTGTACATTTCATTCTTGAATTTATTTTGCTTCTGGTTTCTCTTTGGACAGTTGTTTGATGTGAGAAAAGAGCCTGTTAAAAATAATAACATGTCATCAATAGCATTTTAAGTTGTAACATGAAATAATTTATAGCATCGAATACCTCAATGTGGCGAAATAAATAATTTCGATCAAACTTAACATCGAAAATCCCAAACAGAGTCCTAGCAAGCCACCGCAGTTGGATAGGAAGTCTACCAGACCATACAGCTCAGATCTCTTCGATGTTATAAATTGGGATTCTTTAAAATATATTTTGAGACGTCCTTGAGATAGACTGAAATATTTAATGAACACGTGTAAATATGTAGGAGTAGCTTATAAAATTACTGAATTTACTTTTATGTATGATTTAGCGTGATTTAAACAGATTTTAAGCAATTATGGCGTAGTTGTAGACTAAAAATATGATTTTAAGATCTAAAACGATGGAAATCCAACGGAGCGATGTCTGAAGTATAAGGAGGATGTCGAATTGTTTTCCATGAGCATGTTGTTGTCTGCCGCACTTAAAGGTCTGTTTGGCTATCTGACTCTTCGATAGCTATTGATTTGCATCCATAATTAGAGCGAAGAACCCATTTTTCATCTCCAGTTATTAAGTCTAATAAATGTGTATTAAAAAATATTATTTGTTACCCAGATAGAACATTCATATCAAGTCCGGGGTGTATTGATTTCATATACGTTTCCCATTTCAGTTTGTTCAGAGAAATTTCAGGTTCGTATGTTATTGATGAGCATGTTGGTAAACAGTTGCAGGCTTTTGCTGCTCTTCTCACTGATTTGCTAATTTTTTTCTCTATCGGCCTCAAAGTTTTCGGCAATTGCGCTCTTATTGTTTGCATGAAAATGTCATCTAAAATTATTGAAAAATAAATTCACATATATAACGATACTCTTAAATACTAAATGCAATACATGAAAAACCAGAGAGCAAACGAAATTTTAATAATAATCCTTTTATATTCCGTTTAGGTCGAGATACATTCAGAAACTATTTGATCTTAAATATATAAATAAATATTAAACTTGAGCAAATTATTTGTTAACTCTTCATTTTTCTCAAATCAAACTCGATACATTTTTCATATTATTAGATGATTTTATATCATTTCATTGATATTGAATTTTTAGATTTTGCTAAAAAAAGGTTTAAAATTGTCTAATTTATCACAAAAAATTCAAATATGTTTACCTGATGCGTTTTGAGCGCATACTCTACTTTCATCGCCACATATTGGTGTACCTTCGAAACCTTGAATAAAAACATAGAAATAATATCAAAATGAATATGAAAATAATTAAAAATAACATTGATAATAAATATTTTTACGCGGCATTGCAAAAGTCACACAGCCACACATAGCCAATGTAAAATTCGTAAGGCACTCCAGTTCACAGTTCTCTTGAGTGTATTCCTTGAAAAAGCTCAAACTTTTTTCTGTTGAAAAAAAGCATTTTCTTCTGATATATGGGGAGAAAAAAGAAAAATTAGTACTTTTGCCATTGGAAACATGTTTTATGCAATGGCAGCCAAGCCAAATTTTATTAACGTATAACGCCATAAATTTGTTAATAAATGCAAATAATATTATACTATAATAATCAAAGCTCGACCCTCAGTAGTCTCTGTCTTTAAAATCATGACCCAATTGGGTCTTAGTTTTCTTTTGGATATTCGTCGCTCCAAATGTTATATGAATTTTCCCTTTAATCAAATAGCTAATATGAATTTTACGGATAATAAAACTTTAAAGATAGAGCTGATTTTTCTTAGAATATGACAAATAATATTCATTTATACGAAGAAAGAAACATTTGATCTAGTGACTACTGCAATAAATTTAAAGTCTATCTGTCCGAACATTTAATGGGAATACTAAAATAATTGTGGTGATACCTTAGTGGATCATAATTCTTCAAGCCATCAGACGTGGTTATAACATTAGGCTTGATGTTCACAACAGTCGTCATATCCATTGGAGCCCAAAAAAAATTATCGGCTGTTCTTGGTATTACATTTGGCAGATGTAGCGAAATCTGTAAAAATCGATATGAAATTAATTAAGCCATTAAATTCATAAATAATAATCGATCGAACTGGAATTCACCTTAAATCCATCAACCATGCCAGAGCACCAATACTCATTATTTTCGGTTCTTTGAGATAGGTGTATTTCAAGTCCAGTTTTTAAGCCAGTCGACTGAAATCATATAAATGTATTGCTAATTTGACTATTTCACTAATATTTCAAGTACAATAGTGCAAAATTTACCAAAGCTCTCAAAGGATACGTCTTCAATCGAACATGGCCATATCCTTTATCGAGTGACCAACCGTCATTTTTTATGCCGTTAGTTGCATATTTAATATTCACTCTGCAATTTCAATGGCAAAAAGAAATATTGATAAATTGATTGGATTTATCTGAAATTAAATAATTCAATTTAACATACACATTCTCTCTGTAGATGTCTTTGGCATCAAGAGTGTTGGTACTGTAGCATAGTCCGTATTCGGTCAAAACTGGTATGAAATGAACATCACATGGCTTTGCTTTCTTTTTCCATATACAACGATCAGAAGATTGGTTGATTAAGGGCGATATCTAAAATTTTAAAGAGAAAAAATCAAATCATGACAAAGATATGTTATAGTATAAATTCTGTAAGTATTGCCTTTATGATTTCTGCAATCGCTGATTCGTTAATATATTTATAACCAGTACCCATTTCGCCATGGCAGAGCAGAGCCACAGAATTTAAGGTAAAAAGCCTTTGAAAAAATGACATATTAAAATAATTTATATGCAAGTATTTACGACAAAGTTGTCAAATTTTAAAAAAAATACTCGTCATCCGAAAGATTGTCCTTTTTGAAGAAATTTTCTGAAAAATCATATAGCGATCGATTGACCTGCATTGCTGGACAAATCGTCACAGCCGGAAATGGAATCTGAAATAGAAAGAATTATAGAATTTGTCGTTGGCAGATCATTTGGCAAAAATTCTATATGTTAGTCGTCCAAAATTTTACCTGCCAAATTGGCGTTGAGTGTTCAGAAAAACTGACAATAACCGGACTCTCGTCCCATTTGGTGTATATTTTTTGGATTAAAAATGTGCACGTCATGAAACTGGATAAAACCATGATAACCCACCACATTCTAAAAATGTTATAAATCAAAAAGTATCATCTCAAGCAGAGTTAATAAAGAGTTTGAGGTAATGAATCCTATACTTGTATTGTTTGAATGATCCATAATTATAAATTGGTACACTTGAAATATTTTTATTCAATTCTTTAAGTTACTATTTAGATTCTAGAAAGCTCTCCAATATATTTTTTCTAGAGCGATTCAATCCAAATTCTTTGATAAATTAATCGTCGTTTTGGAAAATGACCGAATGAATCTCTATAAGGTTCAAATCAAAATCATTTTCAGTTCATTTAAAGCCTGGTGATCATTTTCTTCAAGAACTCAGTTTAAATCTGAATTCAATATCTAGGCATATCACCTTGCATGAGTACGACAATGTGTAGTTTTACTATGTATTTCAATATTTAGTTCGAGAAATCCTTTTGAGATCAATCGACTGTCCTCCTTTTATCTTTACTAGACTAAAATATTATAATAATTCAGGATGTACCTTTCAGAAACGGTCCTATTATCTTCGCCCACATATTGAATCCCATGCAGACTAGTTTTGGATGTATATTCTTTTAAATAATCGATAAAAACTGAGAAGCCAAATCGAGATTTTGGGGTTGTAACTAAGATATTTTCATCGGAAGGTGAATTCTTCGATTGATCGACTTTTTTGTCTTCATCCCTATAGCAAATATGATAGCAATCTTTTGAATGTAATATTTAAACAGACATAAAAATAAATGATAGCGGTAACTCACCAGGCTTTGCTTCTTTTCATTATTTTTTTTAGAACACCAATTAAACTCTTACGTTAATTACACTTAATTACACAATATCAAGAAGGTATAATATAAAAGCTCCACTTTGATAGAGTAAGCTCTGTATGAAAGCTCCAAACTAAATGTTACGTGACCCATCCAAAGTCCATTTTATATATACAATTTTTATCACCGCACCCATGCAAATTAGTTTAATCTTTCGAAAGTATATAAAATGAACTATGAGTTCATCGGTGTGTGTATGTTGGTTTTTTTATACTCTGAGCTTTAGTTATAGAAAGCTTGTAAAATTTAACAAAGGTCAAAAGTGACAATTATTTCATTTAAAATTCATGGTATTCAAAGAATGTGTACACATGTCAGATTGTGTTCGACGTAATATATTATTTATATTTTGATGTACGTTCTAAGAATTTGAATTTATCATAGTTTAACGGACGTTTCTACCAAGTTGGTTTAAAAAAAATCTTTATGTATTTGAAAGAACCAATGTTTAAGAATATGTCCAGTGAATTTCAAGTCGATATTATTGAAATTCGCAAAGTTATAGGCCGTCAAATTAAGTCAAATTGGCTGAGGAGAGGAGAAACTTTAAACGCGTTTTTCTCGAAACTACTTTTTCCAAGCTCATGGAAGTGCTCCTACACGCCCTAAATAAGCATTTTTTATAAAATTTGATAGACTTGTGTATAATTAACGTCTCCATCGTATAAACTACAATTATATAAAAATATTTGAAAATGTTTATTTTATGACAGATGTGGCTCCCCCCCACTCCCACTACCATACTTTGTCAAACTAAAAAATATTTTTACGTTTAATAAAAAACGTCTAGTCAACACACTAAATATCAACATTCTATATTTAATACTTTTCGTATAAAAAAATGTTAAAAAATCGATCACTTTTATACCCAACATAGTAGAAACGTCCCTTATAGGAGTCTATCCGAGAAATACAGAGAGTTTATTAGAAGCTCCCAGATAATATCCAGATTTTTATTTCGGATGATATGAGATGAGGTGTAGAACATTTGATGTGATATTTCATGCTTTGTATTTTATTTGATGAATACGTAATGTCATTTTTAATCCTTTTTTGTCTTTATATTCTTGAAAGCTATCTTATCTTAGAAAGGTTCATGCATCTTCTAAACGCTTATTCTATTCACACCATCAATTATTTAAAAAAATAAGAAGATAAAAGCTTCTCTTACTATTGATTCAGCATATCATTATCAAATTTTGAGTATCAAAAGATCATCGTTTAAGTTGTTGATGGTTTTAGTGACCTACGCCGATCCTTTGATGCTCGTTATAAGCGATAATTTTATAAGATTGCCCATTGGGAATGGACGATCTCTCTAATTTATTTATCATTTTAATATTTATTAGCTCTCTCATCTGTTAAAATTCGTATATTACAAGACAAGAATCTTTTTGTTACTGGTTCAAATAAGCTAAAAGTTGATGATAATGAAGTTATTCGAGATGTTTAGGGACTAGAATAGGAAAAGACAAACAAGTTAATAAATTTCACTAACGGTTGTAACCAGTTTTATTAAAAAAAAACATTAAGAAACACTGAAATATTAAAAACAATTTATTAAATAATATTCTACAATAGTTTTTAAAGCATACAACTATATTCCCTATGGAATGGGTTAACCCCTGCTTTAATGGCTTCTTATCGTGCAAAATTTATAGCCCTCCATAGGAATATTTTCAGTCACATAATGGAAAAGTCAACAATAAATTTGTTTATTCTTTTTAATTCACACAAATGTAAAAAGCCAATTTCTACATATCTAAAATTAGTTTGAACATTAATTGTGTATAATTTATATGAAAAGCTTACTTTTATCGCAAATATTGCGTAGTTTTTTTTGTAAAATTTTGATCGATAAATGCAATTATATACGTAGTAAACGATATTATAATGGTGTCTCAAAATATAATGCAAATCCACATCTGGTTAGATTAACTTCTATATTTTTGTGCGTATTGTATAACTCTGAGACACTTTTTTATTAAATCATTTGATATTGATGACTTAAAAGTTACACCATGCTATCTTGAGTTTTTTTATGCACCCTCATTTTATTGGATTGTCCTTTGATTTGATAATACAACCTTGAAATAAGTTTGATAAATTATGAAAAATATATTTGATTTCTATTTTTTTTAATAAATAATTAAGAAAATAGATAGAACCTCAAAGTTATGAAGTATACAATTTCAGCCAAGCTTAGAATTGAAAAACCCAAACAGAGACCCAATAAGCCTCCACAGTTTGATAAAAAATCAATTAATCCATATAGTTCTGATCTCTTGGATGTGATGAATTGAGGTTCTTTAAAGTATAATTCGATACCACTCAATGCATGACTGAAATTTTAGAAGGCAATTAGTGCAAATACAAATGAGCTTTCATATACAAACGAGAGATAGGCTTTGGTTTTAAAGTTGTAAGACAAACTCTCGCTTATGTTTAAACAATCCTTATTAACGATATATTTTTTATTTATGACTAAAAAATATTTACTCGGTTGAATTGTGATAATATTCTTTTAAATGTTTTTTCCAATTGATTTTATTTTGTGAAATTTCAGGCTCATACGTGATAGATGAGCATGTTGGCAAACAGTTGCAACTTTGTGCTGTTTTTTTCAGTCTTTCCGAATAGTCATTGCTTTCTGATTTTCTACCATTTGATAGATGTAAGTCGATTTCTTGAAAGAATATTTCTTCTAAAATATATATATTATATGACACTTTTAATATATCTTTCATAACTTATATCTCAGATAGAATGTGATTCACCTGAAGCACTGTCAACACAGGTTGAACTGTTTATTCCACAAATTGGAGTTCCTTCTAAGCCTAATACATAAGTAAATAAATAAATAATGTTATTTAACATTATGATATATTTATTTCATCATTGTTTATAAAAATATGTAAAATATATAAAATATATATAAAATGTATATTGATTTTGATCAAAATTTAATAATTACGTGGCATTGCGAAAGTGACACAATCACACATGACATGTGTAAAATTTGTTAAGCATTCCAAAGCACAGTTTTCCTGCGTGTATTCCTTAAAGAACTTTAGCTTTTTCTCTTTCGAGAAGAAACACTGTCTTCTGGAAAGAAAAGCATATGAAAAATGAATTATCAATGCTATAGTTGACTAACAAACAGCGCTTTTATGTTAAATACTTTTCTGGGGTGTAATTTTTCAGTCCTGCAGACGTGGTCATCATTTGTGGCTTTATGCTGACTATCGTTTTCATATCCATTGGCACCCAAAAAAAATTATCTTTTGTCCTGGGTATAATATTCGGTGGATGGATAGAGACCTTATGATAATTAGAAAATGTTGGAGTATACAGATATTTTTTAGATAAAAGTTTATAAAGAGGAAAACGTGTCAAACACATGGTTTAATAAATTAAGTTCAAAATAGGTAATTGATTTTGTATGACCAAGGGTTAGTATAGTGGGTTAAATTCTGGACTTATTATATAGATTGGGAGTCATTGTATCAAAAAATTTGGAAAATTAACAGTATTAATATTTACGATCGATCGTTTTGATTTTTCAGATCTAAAAAGCAATGCAATGGCGATTGGATTTGTAATGATAATACTAATCAATAATTATATTTACCCTGAAACCATCAAGCAAACCATAGCATATATCCTCGGTGGTTTCTATTTCTTTGAGAAAATATATTTCAAGACTTGTTTTAAGACCAGTTGACTAAAAATTAATAAAACGTATGATTTACTGAATTAATTTAGTAATTTGCATGAATTACTTAAACAATATTACCAAAGCTCTGGAAGGATACGTTTCTAATGGTGAATTTATTCCATAGCCTGTATCGTGAGACCATCCTTCATTTATTTTATCGTTTATAGCATACTTTATGTTTATTCTGGAAGGGTATTGAATGGTTGGATAATTTTATTGAAATACTTATTACGAATGCATAATGATATGAACTTACATATTATCCGCATAAATATCCTTAGAATCAAGATGGTTAGTGCTGAAACATAGTCCGTATTCGGTCAGAATGGGTGTAAAAAAATACGTACATGGTTTTTCTTTATTTTTCCAATAACAATAATATAAATACTTCTTTAAACCTTTGGTCACCTGTAAAATTAAGTAGAAATTTTGGTTTTTTAAGGGACTCTCGAACGTATTTTTGTCTTGCATTTTTCACTAATTTCATAGATAATGTTAATATTTTATTAGTTAATCATCTCTTATTGTTACCTGAAAAATATCCATAATTGCTGACTCATTAATAAATTTAAATCCATCTGAATATTCAATTTCTTCACAAAGCAAAGCGATCGCGTTGAAACGAAAACGCCTTAAATTTAAAAAATATTAAATTGATGATTATTTAAAAATCATTTTAATATTATAGAGGATTATATTATTCTATATCAATTTTTAAAGACTTTTAGACTTTAAAATGTATTGATTGTAAACTATATACTATACCGTCAAAGTTGAATGCTTGTTGCATAAACGTATGGCCAAAGTTAGTTCAACAAGTAAGTCTAATATAATCTAAAAGAAACACTTACTAAGTTTATAGGAGAAAAGAAGATATAAACGTTGAGTATATTAAAAATATTCTAGTTGAGGAGGAGGTTAATGAAGTAAATGGGATGGGAATGGAATCAGAGATAACTTGAAATTCAAAGGGCGATAGTATAGATTTAAATGAAAACGTTATTGAATTTTTTTCCCTATTACTTAGGCATGGCCAAACTATTAGATTTATATATTTTATATGAAAACTATCCCACTGAAAGAAGCACAGAATTTAAAAGAGAACATCACAAGTGCTTAACTATATGCAATGAAATTTATAAAGATTTCTCAGCCAAAGCAAACAATCGAAAATAACGGCAGTTTTGCAAAAAATAGATCATAGGAGTTAGGGTGCTCCAAAAATGAGAATATTCGGCAAATTCTTGAAAAACATATGTAATATTAATATATAAGGAGCATTATTATTTTTATATTTATATACTTACATAATTTTCTACGATATGAAATGAAAATATTATAGTGCCAAATAACGGGGCGTTTTTCATGAACCCAAAAGCCATTTTAGACGGAAATTGTCTCTACTAAAATTTTGTTTCAAGCTTAAAATAATCAGTGATTAGGTATTTTAAATACATAATGATCGTTATTAATACAGGTATTAGTGTAGTGAGGAAGATATTAACCCTAATTTTCTAGGTTTAAAAAGTAAATAATGATGAAATCAATGAAATTACTGAATTTGTAATTCATATATCATTTTAAAATAATGATCATTTTGCTACTCACTATAGATATTCTAAATCTAAAAATTTTATTAAAAGATTTTATTATCTTTACATAATTATGCTTAGAAAGAAACGAGAAAGTAATACTTGAAAATTTATTTGTGTAGAAAAGATATTTCCATAGGGATATCTCAAGAAGTAATAGAAGAATGCTAACAATACGGGTAATAATACTCTAACCACAATGTTAATACTTAAGCATTTATATTGCAATTAACATAGAATAAGGCAATCCTCGTCTTGTATTTGTAATTGTAACTTATTTTTGAAAATAATTGTTATACTCGTCATCTGTAAAATTCTGTGTTTTTTTAAAAAATGCAGGAAAATCATAAAGAGAATGCTGAATTTGTCTCGCTGGACAAATTGTTACAGCTGGAAATGGAATCTAAAAGAAAAATAACACACATTATTGAAATTGTTCTACCAATTCATGCAATTTTCCCGAGTGCCAATTATGAAAATGCGTATTTACCTTCCAAATTGGCGTTGAAGTTTCAGAAAAACTAACAATAACTGGGCTTTCTTCCCATTTTGTCCACACTTTAAAAATTAAATAAATGCACATTAGAAAGCTTGATATAAGCACGATACACCACCAAAATCTATAAATCAAAATGACATGTATATTTGTGCGAGAAAAATGTGATGGCTATTAGTTATATGTGTAATGGAATGCTTTGAAATTTGCTGAAAGTTTCTAAGTCATAAATTATCTGTTTGGCAATGCGCCCGATAAATTTATATATCTGACTAAGTCATAGGCAAAGATCATTTTATTTGATGTCCAATTATTGTCAAAAAACGAGCGAAGAAAGCCAATTTAATTCATCCTCGAATGTATTTTATAAATCATACACAAATGATAGGCTATATAAAAAGATGATAAATTAGTTTTCTGGTTGGCGTGTAAAAGTTAAATATTTACTTTTCGAAAAATGATCTATTGTCTTCACCCAAATACTGGATCCCGTGAAGACTTGTCTTCGACGTGTACTCTTTGAGATACTCTTTGAACGATCTGTGACAATGCCGACATGTCGGAAACTTCATTGAAGCCTTCGACTTGGATAGAGAGTCCGTACTAATATCACCATCACTGCAAAAAATCAACGGTGCACTCCATGTCATAAGTCCGCGACCACAACAAAGACTCCATCGAGAATCACGCGTATAGAATACCAAACGTTGTTTCGCCTCATTAAGACAAAGGATGAAATTGGCACTTGAAATTACACAATAGCTCACTGAAAGAATACTTTACAGAAACAGTTCTTCATGAAAGTCTTGGACAGAATGTTACACAACCAGGCCACAGCTAAAGCTATATTTGCGCGTTCAGGGCTGTACCCATACCAAAATAATATTGATTATATTATTTAAATATATCAATCGACAAATTTCACGCGAAATAATATGAATTTTTCGGCCTTGGATCTTTAAGTAGAGATTGATTCTATTTGGATAAAAGATTTATGTTATTAGTGTCATGAAAAAAGTGAATTTAAATGACGTTACATTTTTTAAGCATTACTTGATGGATATAGATAAGGTTATCCCGAAAGATATCTATTATTTTTTTTAACTTGAAACTTCCAATTTTTTTATAAAAAGTAATATAAAATATTATGTATGTAAGATATTGCGTATTAATCTGCCGTGTTACCCCGCCAATATTTTTAATGTAATCTAAAATAACTACTGACTTGTTTATTAGCTCATTTTGATTAGATTGGTATGGGGTAGTCCTTGCTATTCTTCTCATTGATTGGGAAGTTGACGTATGCTTTGTACTGAGCATTGTGACTGTTATTTTGTCTCGCCAAGCTAATACTAAAGTATCTTGTTTTCTGTTTGCTACCTTCCGTCCCACAGCTAATCTTGTTTTTTTTTATATGATTAGGTAAACCCTTTCTGTAGGTCATTATCGTGCCAATGATAAAACATTTCCTTTTCAAGAGTTCTCCAGCAAGAGTTGGATTGGTTTTATACCAATCGGATAGGTTTTAACCTATCCGTAAGTATATGATCGCATTTTATGTCTTAGTTCACCTGTTGTAAATTATTAAAAAGGTGTAGAACGAAAAACGAATAAAACGTAAAAAGTATACGTACTATCAAAATAATATTGAATTACTGAACACAAATAATTTTCAAGATGTTCACTGTGCCACAACTCGACGCAGACTTGTTTTATACTCTTTGCTTGCACCGATTAAATTCCTCTGAACCAATTATATTCCAGATGACAAATTAATGGTCAGACAATAAGACGGTATTTTTAGAGTGTTCACTTGATTCTTACATTTAATAAAATACCAAAATCTTATTTGAAGTTCATAAAACTACCCAAGAAAGAAGCTTAATTATCGACAGTAAACTTCCGCAATATATAACTCCATATCCTACATAAAATAACTTTCCGAAGTATCAAACTTGGTTTGGGCATTGGAACGGGCGTTTGTTTCTTGGAAAATCATTGTTTTTTTATATTATCTATTTCTCGTCTCAGTGATAATGTGGGGGAAAAAATATTGCGACGGGCATCCAAATACCCATCCTGCTCACTGTATTAATGTGTTTTAAATGAACATTTTGATGTCAAAGATGAGAGTTTGTATTATAAATCTTCTATTCATTAATGAGGACATGTTTCAATTAAAGATATCTTCTATAAAATATGAGTTGACATTTGTTTAGCGTTAGAACTGATAAACTGAAAAAAAATATAACAGCGATGTTTTCATCACTGTTTGGATACACACTGAATTAAAACGAGAGCGTGCGAAAATAATGGATTTCTTTCGGGAAGGCCTGATATTATAGCATTGACATGTAATTAAATTTTAATGTGTTTTATTATGAGTATATAGTGATGGTATAGTGATTTAAATCCTCTAGTAAAGAGCAACAATTGAAATTAAGAATGAAATGTAAAAAACATTATTTATATAATATATAATCTAATATATAGGGATGCTTGTGAATGACTGAATTTATAAAAAAAAAAATAATATATCATCATAAAATAATTATGATTTCGATCCTCATTTACATATCTTTTCTTACTTAAAAATTCCAATCTTGATAATCTTATTCGTTTTTCATAGATGACCATTGATGAAATATCTTGTCGGATCATTTTTTTTAAATAATTAAAGCTGCCTTAAAAATCTGAAAAAGTCTAAAGAGACAATTTTGATCAACATTAGGCGGTGGTTGTTCCAAAAAAGGTAAAATAGTAGTTTCTTCTTGCGTGTTTCTATTGTTGAATAAACCTTTAGACTATCGAGATTCTGCTCAATGAATATTCATAAGGAAACATTTGTTTAAATATTTTAATTTATTTAATTATTGAAAGTATAAAAACTAGGAAAAGCCCTGTATTTTAAAAACCATTCCCTTTGGATTAAAATTATTTTGCCATTTGCTTTATGCGAAAGTAGTTTTCCAGTTCACCCTCGGGAAATAATGACAGCTTGTTATGATGAAATTATTTGTAAAAATAAAAAAAATAATAAAGTAATGCAATAGCTATAATATAATTATGAAACAGTCCCATAAATACGTCATTACAGAAAACAACACTTAGGAGATTGAACTAAAATAACATCAATTATGTTGAAAAAATTGAGATTTTATTTAAAAAATATATATATATATCTCTTGAAGAGAATGATTTTTTCAAAGAATTATTATCGCTATGTAGCTTCGTTCAGTGCTGTTTGCAAATTCATGCGAAATTACTGATGCCTAAAAATGATAGTTGGCATATCAGATTTGGATCGCAAGTTCTTCACAAATAGAATTAGCCTTTCTTTCATCTACTAATCTTGTAATCAGCCACGAAACTCTGCCTTAATGAATCATATACGAGTATGCATCTAGCTATATCGTAGCACATTGGAGTTTGCTAGTTCGTTCAAGTCAAATTTTGCAAATTATATTTACAATAACAGCAATTGGTTCTAATTCCAATTTATCGCCTTGATATAATATTTAAGTAATTCAATTTCGATTAGATTTATTGCTATATCGATCTCATAAACGATGATCAAGTGTTTAGTCAATTAAGTAAGTCAAAGTTGTATCTTTGATGGTCCTAAAATTGACACTCTGGCTTCAAAAATCGTGATTAACCCTTTGTATTTTAAAATATTGGAAATAATGCAAGCGATTCCATCCATTATAGATGGTCATTAGGAGATGGAAAAAGGGGTACTATAGTTATAGTAAAATATTATAAACAGTCGATGCTCCTTTTTAGTTTAATATAAATTAATTCCTTATAATACCAACTTAAGCTCAGACAGCGCTTGCTATAATCAACAGCAATGTCTGTGGTTCATCTAGACATTTAGCTGTTCGACTAAGCACTAGACTTTATTTTTCAAATACATACACCTTACTATATGTTTGTATACACACACAATTAATATTAAGTTTAAAAATCTCAACAGGCTACTGAGACTTTGAAAAATAGGATAAAAACTGGGCCATCCAAAATCTACTATGGATGTCAATGATCACTTCATTTTGACTTTTACTTTATAGATGTGTAGCGCTGAAAAAACCTATATACGTGTGAATCATTCACCTATTTATGATAATATGTTTTGAAAAAACTTACAAGAAAATTTATGACATTTATTAAGTGATTGTATAATTAAATTATTACTTGGAATGCCAGAAATATATTTTGCGTATTAAATGCCAGTGTTATATAGCTATTTTTTTATAATGATTTGTGAACCTGTTTTGGACTGATTTTATATTCGATCCAAATTTAATAGTAAGTGTCTCACACGATATTATGGATCAATGGAAGTAATAATGCACAACATATGTATAATATTATAAATTTAATTGAGTGAAATAACATTTATGATTTATTAATTAATACAAGGAAATTGATTTAAAAAATAAATACAAAAATAAGGCACAATTATAATATGTAAGCTATAGAGATACACACCCCTCAAACGTTACGTTAAGTACATTTTCATTTGAATGAAACCAATAAAATATAAGCTTACATTAGTATAGCAATCAAAATCAGCTAAAGTGAATATGATGACATTAATTGAGTATTGAATATAAGTTTAAATGATCATTTAATATTGTTATTGCTTTTTCCTACGTCATTCTTCCATTTGTATGCTCTTTCAGATAAAAAAATAGCCTGAAATCATCCAAGAAAACGTAATGAATTAGATGGATATTTTTTAAAGATTGTATCACTTGAATTATTTAAATTTATTGATGAATGAAAAATGTATTATTTGCACTACTAACTACACAGATCTTATCGATTTCAAAAATATTATGTGGATTTCAGCAAGCAACTCTAAAATAATAAATATTTATGTGCAATACGATAAATTCACAATGATACGAATTTAATACTTTAATTACTATTTATTCCATCATTTTATTGCATTTGCAAGCAAATAAATGAAAAATAATTATAATAGAATCACAACATATTTTATTTTTATATGTATTTACCACATAAAAAGTATTCACATGTTGTAATTAGCATAAATATTCATAACAGTTTAATTCTGGATGTACTCTTTCTGACATGTTTTGTATGCTTAATACTTCTTAAAAAGTTTTAAGATACAATCCGTTAATAAAATGATATATACCAACCTCAAAGTTCCAAAATATACAATTTCAGCCAAACTTAGTATGGAAAAACCCAAGCATAATCCCAGCAAGCCACCACAATTGGACAAAAAATCTGTGATGCCATATAATTCTGATCTTTTTGAAGTAATAATATATGGATCTTTAAAATATATATTTAGCATTCCTAACTGCATACTGAAAGTATTTTGATGTTATTTGAGCATGAATTTAAAAAAGTCTTAATATTACATTATCAAAATTACCCAGTTAAATTAGCCTCAACGTCATGAGCTTTGTAATGCGTTTCCCAATTAAATTTGTTTTGTGTAACTTCGCTGTCGTATGTGATCGAAGAACACGTTGGAAGACAATTGCAATCCTGTTTAAGCTCAATTTTATTCCTTGGGTTGCTATCGGTTTTATTATCTTCATCGATTAGAACAGCCTCTATTTCTTGTACGAACATTCTTTCTTAAATACGAAAAAACTAAATTATCTTCTAGTATTACATTTTAAAGAAAAGAATCACATATAAAGCTACTGCCTCTCAATAAATTTTACTAATTTTGCTTATCATCTTTACATTTTAACATGATAATTGGTGCTCTTATTGTCTGAAAACTTAAGGAAGAAATGAAAATTAATTAAGAAAGAAATCACTATCGACGAAAATGATTTAAAAATCATTAACAATTTACAGTCCGGGTGTTCCGCGCTAAGCTTCGTCCAAAGTCCGGGGAGCTTTGTAAGAAATTCATGGAACTCTTCTTCTTTATTAAAATTAGTTAGTTCATCATTCTGTATTAAAATTATATTTGAATTGTGTATTATATAATACTAAAAATTGATAGTTCATTTTTTACAGTACAGTTAATAAAAAGAAACTATATAGTTCTCACCTGTAGCTTTTTTGGCACAGGTTTTCTTATTAAAGCCACAAATTGGAGTTCCGGGAAAGCCTTTAAAAAAAATTCTTAAATAAATAAATTCTATTTGAATAATTATATTGAATAATCATGAAAATAAAGATAGTTACGTGGCATTGCAAATGTTACACATTTGCACATAGCCAATGTCAGATTTGCTATACATTCATATTCACAGTTTTCTTGAGTGTACTCATTGAAAAAATTTAAGTATCTCTCTCCTTTCAAAAAACACTTTCTCCTAAAAACGTTTATTTATATTAATCCTCTAAAACAACATTACATATTTATTACCGTGTAAATAAATTTGAAAACCGATCTGGCGGATGATTTCTTAATCCCGGAGAAGTGGTTATCATTTGTGGTTTGATATTAGCAACTGTTACTACATTCATTGGTGCCCAAAAATAATAATCGGCGGGTCGAGGTACCACATTTGAAGGATGAAGAGATACCTAAAAATGTAAAGAGCTTAAAATTATCGTTTTTAATACACATTTCAACTGACTTAATCCAGATAATAATATAAAGCAAGATAATAATAAATAAATAGCTGGGATTATCTTCTTATGCTATTGTTGATTAACAATTTAATGACATTTCTAATAGTATTTTTGCAGTAGTTATTTAATTTATAATTCATACAGCAGTTGTTGCATATACCATGTAACCTTCTTGCAAACCACTGCAACGATAATCATCGTTTGACGACATCTTCTTAAAGACAACTATTAAGCTGGCCTTTATCCCAGTTGCCTGAAAATACAAAACAACACATGATTTTGAAATGGAATTCTACGTCAAATAAAACTTATTGTGTGATATCAGATTATTACCAAGGCTCTCACGGGGAACGTATTGACTGGTACATTTTCTTTATAGCCGGTATCCAAAGTCCAGCCTTCGTTTACCATGCCGTTTTTTCCAAATTTTATGTTGACTCTATAATTTAAATAAAATGTTTGAAAATACGCAATTCCAATGTGAATATACTATTTTATTTTAACGTTAACCAATTCAGATCAGATATAGTGTTGGAGTGGTTGCTTTTTGTTGCTGATTTTAATAATATCAATGCTTAAAGTGTCTTAAAATATTAAATTTATCCTAAGGAATTTCAAAGTTGAATGACATATTTAGTATCAGGTCTGCATGGGTAAGTATTTGAAGGAGGTTACGTACACCCCTTTTCTGTATATATCCGTAGAGTCGAGTAAATTAGTGGTGTAACACTGTCCATAGTCTGTTAAAATTGGAACGAAATATTTATCACAATAATTTGGATCGTCATTCCATTGGCAATATACAAAAGATTCGTTCATTGTAGGTGTGACCTGCAAAGTATAAATTATTTTTTAATTTGCCCAGAATACAAGTCTTAAATGTATTTGATGTGAAATTGCATTCTAAGCTTGATGTTACTGATATTTTTTTCATTGCTAAGTTATTCTATTGTAAACCATTATAATATTCTTAATATTTTTTTGTAGATTTTATCATATGTAGTAAAATAATGGTGTTCGTTGTGCCATAAACAAAACTATCCTTCATATCTATTCATGTAAAAGATGGAAATAAAATCCTTATATTTTCGGATTTTTTTTATGCATTTTAGATTTTAATCGATCACAAAATGATTAACTTCCTTCATCCCAGGAATCATCGAATGCAAAGGTGATGAAGCCAACTTCCAAGCTAATATTGAAATTCAAAGCGAAATTCAAACATATAGAAATAGTCCAAAAAAAAGTAACGTAATTTTACGTAAGTGTATATACTGTGAAAATGACATCTGTTTTGTACTTTTTTCATGTCGTCAATTGCTGTTTCATTAACAAAATCATGTCCAGTCCAAATAAATCCATCGCAGAGTAGAGATGCTATGTCGAAAAAGTATTGCCTTTGAAAGAAAAAAGCTTTCAATTAAAACCATATCAATACGCAATGTATGCAAAAATCAAATAATTCGTACTCTGACTCCGTGAGATTGTCTTGTTTCGCATAATGTTTGGTAAAATCGAATTTTGTACGCATAACTTGCACCCCTGGACAGATTGTTACTGCTGGAAAAGGAATCTGAAAATAAAATATTGATCTTAAATCGTTGTATTAACGCTTTCATTTGCATGGTGTGGAATGTGTATTTTTTATTTACCCGCCAAATAGGCAAAGGAGTTTCCGAAAAACTGACGATGACAGGACTCTCAGTCCATTTGATCCACACCTTGTATATTAAAAAACCGCACATGAAAAAGCTTGTCCCAACCATTATAATCCACCAGAGTCTATAAAAACGTAATTGATGATATATTACTAAAAAAATATTAGAAACAAATCCAAATAAGCATTAATATCGGAATAATGTTGAATACAATTCTTAACGTATAATAAATTATGCAATTTTCATCATTATTAAACAATATTAATGCTATAGGGAGGTGATAGATTAGAGGAAGAAATATTAAAATATTATAATAAAATACATAAATTCAAGGGGTTTTTCAAGCAATAACAGTCGACTAAAAGACATAATATAAAAAGTGGTTTATTTTTCAGTAATTTTCTTAAAGATATTTATTGCTAAAAAGGTTTACTAAAAACCATTGTCATCAACATTCTGCTAAGCTAATTAAATTGTCAATTATCATTATTTTAAAATTATATTTCAATGATAAGCAAACTTTGACACGATCGATAGGAAATATATTTTCTTCTAATCACCCAATTTGGATTTGGTTTTGAAGCTTTCAATTTCCAGGTGCACCCTCTGTATAAACATCTATACTGATTTTATGAAGACTTAGTATTATTACATTCATTTCCAAAAGGTTTCTTAAACATGTAATAAAAACGCTTTCTACAATAAATATTTCTTTAACTATATGTTTAAAACATGTCCTTTAATGTTTTTATTAAGCATGAAAGTATTATTGGAATAAATAAATCCGGGCTGAGCAATTTATATACATTAATCACGTACATAGAAGCCAAATGGAATCTTATGAAAATCAAAGAGTTTAAATTTTTAAAAAACGTACCTCTCACATACGGTTCTGTTATCTTCACCAAAGTATTGTATACCATGAAGGCTGGTTCTGGAAGTGTAATCTTTGAGATATTCTGTGACAGATTTTCGATTGCATCGGCACTTCAAAGATCGGGCTTTGTTTCTTTTGTCTAATTTATTTTTTTGAGAAGACTTTGTTGCACCTTCATTTTCAACATCCCTGAAAGTTAATTAAGTGTCTATTTGTGTCGTATTCCCTATAAATAAAACCCTATTTTCGTATCCCTTCTTTCATTTTTTTGCTAGTTTAAACTTTCGCTTTTATACAACGTCTAATTTATCAACATTACTCCTAATTTATGCTTTTTATTATGAAGAGACAGACTTCCTGCAATCTGCCATAATATGTTCTAGTAACTTTTTTTAACTTCAGAGCATAAATTATATTTGTTACAGAATACTACTAAATATAAAATAATACAAAATATTCGCACTTATGTTATTCTCCGAAATATTTTTTTCTATATTAGAGAAAAACTTATTCATTACCCATAAGTTTGCAATTATCGATATAGAATTTTCTTAAAAATTAAAAATAGTGAACACTCCTAAGGGATGTTTTAAATCTCTAAGCAAGACACACCTTGAAAAATAATTATTTATATGATGATTCATAGGAGATGAAAATAATAGAAATTACTTGCTGGTGTTATTATAACATAATATTGAATTATTCTATATACACTCGAGCCTCGTATAACACGGTTATATAATTCCACAAAAAGGTCATGTAATACAAATCCACGTTATACAAGGTTCATGCAAAATTAAATATATACACAAAGTACATACTTAGTTTTGTATGAACATCAAACCTTGTATAACTCTGATTTGTATTACATGACGTTTTTGCGGAACCATACAATCGTGTTATACGAGGCTCGAGTGTAATATACTGCTGCTAAACTTAAAACATTAATATTATATTGTGAATGAATGATCTAAAAAAGATATCCAGTGGATTTATATTAAGATAAACAATTATTAAAGCCCAATATTTACAAATTAATTTTTATGTATGAAAATAAAATTAAAATAGTTATAAGTGCTTAGAATTAAATGATGATATATACCATGCATTGCTCCTCTTCATGCTTATTTTCAAAATTAATATAAGCAATTTAAAATGCGATGTATTCTAAATTTTGTCGAATAAGAAGGTCCTTACACTTATCATTATATAGCACTACTGAAGTAAATTTGTAGTTCTATCTAGAAGGTAAGACCGCACCCCTTTTCATCAAATTAATGAACACGCGAATTTTCTACATTGGTTATTGTCGTATTAAATAATATAATTGCTTTAATTAATATATCGACCATATTTTATGAACACGCTATCTGTGTAATTTATCTGTGTATTTAAATTTAAAAAAAATGTAGATTAGAAGTATTATTATTTTCGATCGATCATTACTATTCAAGTTTATTCTGATTTCGTGAATCTTATAAGTCAATACCGAGTGTCAGTCAGTCAAGTCAATCCTTGTGGGAAAAATATATAAAATATGCTGAAATTATTTCCATAAATACATAAACTGGCTGGTACATAAAAAATAAGAACTGTTCCTGAATAATAAAATTCTGCTTCATAAAGCCACAAGCCTATAACCAATTTGAACGTAAGGGATACAACTTTGGGATATCGCATTGACCTCCAATATTGACATTCTTCAGCGTTTTCAGTAAAAATGCTGCGTACAATATTCGATGCTCCATGACGAGTAACACTATGCATAAAGTGAAACCAGTGAAACAGGAAATTAAAAATTACAATTCTAATAAAAAATTGAGAAAATTGAGCGTATACCACAACCATCTACAGTAGACTCTCAATTATTCGAGGGACTGCCGGCGAGGACAAATATGGATAATCCAAAGCATCAAATTTCTAATTGGTTTTGATTATAATATCATATTTACAATACAAATTTTTATTTAATAATTTCAATATTCATTATTTATTAAGAAACACGCTCATAGTTAACATGTATGGTAGGATGATCGCGTATTTGCGAGCGAATTCCAATGATTCAGAAAAAGCACTCTTGTACGTTGAGCTCGGGATAGACAGAGACGGATAAAATGCAGCGCAGTTCGGTAACTGTGCATAGGAGACAGAGACGGAGAACGTCCTGCGTACATCGTGCGATTGTATAGATCGTTAACCCAAATTTATTGATTAATATTGATGTCTGAATTATATAATGAATCGATTTTAAGTGTATTGTTTATGTTTACATGAAGAAATGACCGAATATTTTGTGCTATCGACAGTGTTTTTATATTTAACTCGTTCGTCGTTGTGTTCATCAGAGTCTCCGAAAAGCGAATCCAGCGTCTCATTGTAACGTATTTCTATAACGATTTGCAAATGTGAACTTTACGAACGTCTTTCTATAATATTTTCTAGATGACAAATCTCTAAATATCTTTCGAGATCGACCTCGAAACTTGCATTCCTGCCTTTGTCGGTTCGCACTTGCTTTAATTTGTTTTTGTTAATTTGACTAACGACAGGATCAAGCTTATCCATCTAAGAGAGAAAACAACACACGTGAGAAGATGCGCCACATGTCCTTTGTATTTATCCCGTGCGTTATAAGATTGCATCACTATTCCTTCTGTTTACGCTTCAATTATCGAATTTGGGCCTCGTGAGAAATAGCACCGTTTCATGTTGGGCGACCCCGGTATCGTATAATCCACACTCGGTTAATCGAAAGTACACTGTAGTTAAAAAACTGATCAAACGAATCTTCAGGATGCATAGCAAAAATATGAATGAATAGAAGATCTTCGTTAACCCCTAAAGGAGTACTATCCCAGGGTCTAGGATCCTCCCTCCACTTTTCAGAAAGAGCACTCTTGTATATTGAGCTCAGAGACAGATAGAGACAGAGAGAGAACGTAGCGCAGTTCGGGAGACAGAGATGGATAGCTTCCCTGCATACATAGCACGATTGTATATTCGATTCCTCTTAAGGTGTCATCGTATGAGTGGTCGAAGTTAAAGAATCGCCCCCTCGGCGGATGTAAATACCTATTCCGTCTGGTGTCAGGAGACTGGGATGACGTCAAAATGCTATAAAGGTGGACGACGATGGCGTATCATCAGAGGATGTTGAGGCGAGCACCTGGCGACGCCGCCATGTTGGAGGCGTCGGTGTCATATGGTTCGACGCACGCCAGCGCCATCACCGGACGCCGAGATCAGCTCGACGCCGCCAGGAATGCGCCTCATCAGCGCATCGTCCGTGGAGGGAGAAGCTGAGGCGCCATGGAGGGCGCTAGTTTCCAACCGACCATGTGGCCTGAAAAACCGCCGCCACCTGAGATGCAGCACGAGCTTCCCAATAGTTTGAGCTGCAGCGTCACAAAGATGGTCGTCATCAGAACGAGGAGGGCCATAGGTAGTGAAAGGTTAATGTGTTAAATATTCATAATTCTCATAATTGTGTTAAACTGGTCGAAACGGGTTTTGGTGAGTATAAGAGAAAAAGTGTATACGAATTTTAAAAGATCTGCAAAATCCTGTTTGAGTTTGGTCAATGCTCAAATTAATATCGATATCAGTTCTCTTCGAGCTGTATAAGAGTGCGGCAGATTATTTAATTGAAATAAGTTTGAAAAACGCTTAAAAGGCATTATAATTGTTAACGTGTGTATCAATGGGGGCAATTACTATTTTGATATTATTATGTATATCATTATTAAATTCATGGACATGCTCTTTGGAACGTAAGTTATATCCTTCATCTTGTTTTGCTATATGTAAAAAAAGCATTGGCATATTCAGAAGAGGAATAAGTGAACGTTGCTAATCGTTTTAAATGCGAAGAATATAAAATAAATGGTTTTTTTAAATTATACACTTAATTGTTCAAGGGTTTGATTCTGGTGAAAATTTACAAGTAGGTGATGTATGTGCGCTTAACGATGGAAGATTAGGTATGTGCCGACTTGATTCCGATTGCCTAAAATTAGTGAATAAGTTTATTGAGGCTGGTATTCGGCCTTCCGTTTGTGGTTATCAAGGTGAGATTTAGCTTCGTTTGTTCTTGAATGTACTTGCAGTTGCATTATTTAAATCTTTATATTAATTTAATATAATATTTTGCTTAATTGTTTTTTGGGTAATTCGTTCGAAGAACGGCTGTCAGAAGATAACTTTTGTTTGGAATCTCGGCTTACCAACGTATCCATGGGTAAATTTGTTATTACGATTGATTCTATTTTTTTAAGAACCAAGATTGGTAAAATTTTTGATTATTTCTAAAAGTCGAATTTATTACTGACATAGATGCAATATTTTGTTGCCCACTAACTACTAGAGAGAGTGAGTCGATTTATCATTCAACGCCACCATTTTTAAAAAGTAAGTAATTTATTTGTATTTTGATTTATAAAAAGCAAGTATAAATTGTACTGTTGTTGTGTTATGATAAATACTTCTTCGTTAAAAAAATTGGACTACCAAAGTTTCACATAATACTAATATAATATATATTATGAAAGATTTGCAATTACTGTGCTTTTGGTTTAAAAACATCTCAATGCTTTATTTGAATGATCTATAAGAATAAATCACATATTATATATTTTTATATGAAAATTGTTAGTCGGCGATAAATGTACCCTTAGTGGTTTAAATGGAACATGCAGAACTGAATATGATAAGGAGAAGTTCAATTCATATTTACGCAGAAGGATCATCTCGCCTAAAATATGCGACAACCCTCTGGATTCCGATGGTACATGGCAAGGTTTGTTTTCCTATAAAAATCTTCTACGATTATAGTCACGGAGATTGAAATGCGATGTGCAAATTTATTGTTAATATTGTTACAGATACGATATTTTGTATTCCGGATGATTTAGACAGATATGATGATAATCGCAGAATCAGCGCAAAAAGTTTGTATATAAAAATGAAATGCGTTTATTTTATAAAAAATAAGTAATTTTAATTAGACGCTTACTTGAGAAAAACGAACGAAACATTTTTCCTGGTGGGTACGAAAAGAAAGCTTTGAAAGATGTTTGAAATGATATTTGAATGATCAATTAAAGTTAATGGAAAATTTCTAAATGAAAGATTTTGAATTTAAGTTGTCCCCTTACGTGGAGAAACCCGAGGAGGGCATTATCCTTGTTTCATTACTATCAGGTTAGTCTAAAAGTTCGTGCGCATTTTGGGAAATATTTAAATAGTGTAAATAAAACACTATTTAACATTTTAATCGATGATATATTTTCCTCCACTATCTATAGTAATTGTATTCGGATAGCTCATGCGGTACCCACTTTCCCGGCTTGGATATTTTCCAAATCTCCTTTAAATGACGAAAGACCGTTCCGTAATTGAGGTTGTGATTCCACAGAATTTTTAGAACGTCGTTATCAAATTTAACAGGACGTACTGAACGGGGTTCATCATTAATGATGCTTTCTCCAACTAAATTTTTAAATCATTTTTAGGCAGTCCTTACACTAATAGTATGTTCACTTTACACTATTAATTTTTATCGCTGCGGATCTGGCATTAGTTATACATTGTTGCGCGATGACAAATTTCGACAGGTTCGAAATCTAATGTTAAATTGTGTTTTATTTACACTATTTAAAAAAATCTCAGATATGCGCATTAACTTTTGGACTGATCTGATATTATGTAGTAATCTCAATAACCCCTCAAATAATATATAATTGTGTATTTTCCACCATTCAATATGGAATTATGCTATACATAGTTTAGTTTTTCTCCCGTAAGGCTCGTTATAACTGATTTCACTGGAAATATTTTTAAAAACTGCTTATATTACTTTTAGGTTGTTTAAGATCTCACAACCTACTAATAGAAAAAACATATACAATAGATGCTGAAACTATTGATACAGATACAATAGATATCGAAGATAAAAGCAAAGTGTATCCAGAGAGTGTATTAGGAATAGGGGGAGTTCCCGTACCAAAAAGTGTCTACCCATTTGTGGTAAGACAAACATGCGAAATGAAAATCCTGGAGCAAACATTCATATACTGTATTTAAAATTTTGAATGAAAAAAAAAGTAGAGTGGTTAACCTAATAGGTTCATTTTTGTACTTATAAAGCTAGTTTTCTAGCTAATGAACTTGTGAGTTTTACCACCAAACCAAGTTTTACCAATTTAATGCGAAATGGCAATTTGGTTCTAATCTCGTTATAACCTTTCGTTTAATATGTCCACTCTAAAAAATATGTATAATATATATTTTCGTTTCAAAAATAGTGAATTGGATATTTGTTGGAATGCCCGATGCCTGCTTATAAATATTTCACATCCATTACATAATATTTATGATATTTAATATGGCTCAATTGCATTTTTTTTTATTTTTCGTAACAGACTGAAAAGAGCAAATACTTTAAGGTGAATTTATAAATTTAGCTGGAGGTCTTCTTTGTGTTGACTTAAACTTAAATAGAATTGATGATCTTGGGAAGCTATTTTACTATCATGAATAAGCCAATGCGTCCGAAATAAATTTTGTGTCTCTTCATATAGTATATAACAATAGCAAGTCCGTTTATTATAAGCAATTTGTAACATAAGGTGCACCGAATTACGTTTTTTATTAGTTTTTAATATGTTTTTGTGCACGTTTAATATGCACGAAATGTGCACGTAACTATTGATACCACTCCGACCTTTACAAGACTGGAGCTTCTTAAGTATAAAAGGTTATAACCATGCCGTTTGTATCATATATTTATCATTTCGCGTGTTCAATTATCAAGGAAAAATAATAGTATCTGATTTTTCACAATAATTTTTCAACAATAATAAGGGAGCTCTAGGGTGGTTACTTCCAAATGAGACTGGATACGCCTGGAAATGCGGTTCGAGCCTAATTAGCAGAAACTATGCCTTAACAGCAGCACATTGCACAGCACTACCGGATACAAGTGGTTTTAAGATGTAAATTCTAATTTGCAATAATTAGATATCCGATAAGTCGCATTAGAAGTGCTGATTTTTTTTTACTTGCAGATTAGAGCCAGTGGTTATAAGATTTGATATTATTATGCTAAAATATGATCCGCACGAAATGGATATTAAAATAAATTCCATTATAATTCATCCAGAGTATAAACCACCTACAAGATATCACGATATAGCTTTAATATATTTTAAAGATGGGTAATTACTTTCCATATTAATTAATTAATATTGATTAATAATTATTTCTACTCATACTAACTGAACTCTTGTTTTTGTCTGACTTAACATGAAACCATAGGTTGAGCATGCCAATATATGATTTATGTAATAATAAATATACAATTTCATTCGGTTAAATCAAACTAAAACTAAGAAAATAATCGATAATTCTAACCTCAGCGAGGAAACCTAACAAACAATATCGCCAAGGATTCAATCGTCGAAGGCTCCAAAATTCTTCGGTTTAGCAAAGATACACAAATCAGGTATATCATTAAGATCCATCATTAGCGCCAGAGATTCCTCCACACAAGGTTTAGTTAAATATTTAGCCAGATACTACCAACCTATTGTGGAAAGCGCAAAGTCATTTATAAAAAACTCACAGGAATATCTAAATAATACCGTGGATATTAAAACTGTGTTTGATAACTCTTCAAAAGTCATCGAAGTACCTTTTTATAGCTACTTTCTGCTATTCCTTCCATCTTTTCTATTCGATGCACTACAGGAGTGCACTGACAAGTTTTTCATTATACGGAATCCTGGTTTGTAAAAAATGACGATGTTAATGATAATATGCAGAATAAATTTACTTTGACGGTAATTATTGAACAATTGCACAGAATAATACGACTACATCTCTTTTCAGACCAGACAATATAACTCCATTATGTCTCAGCCAATCATTTGTCTATGAACGGAATTGTGAAGCCATCGGATGGGGACAAACTCATAGAAGTATGTATTTACTACTAGTCGACCCAGCATAAGTTGCAATGCTACGTCTCGCATAACAAACTTCATACACATTTTTTTTTTACTCTACCTATATTATTCCCGCAAGTGTAAACAATAAGTGGACAAAGTTTTATTGCAAGCCGATGAACAGTATGGCAGCACATTACATACGAACAAACAGAGATTATTTTTTATATATTAGATTAATATTGTAATAGGCGGTATTTTAACAAAGAGCACGACTCATGTTGTTCACATCTGATATGCAAGCCAGACGTTGCTTAATATTTTTATATTCATAAATCAATCATAACCTAACGTATGGTTCTTAGATTCAATTCATTGAACGCACATCATAGGGTATTTAAGATGATCAGGTTGTATGATATATTATATTTTGTCCACCTTTCATTCGTTCGCTTACTTACAAATCTATTGCTATTGCTAATTTAAACACGTTCCTGTATTTTTAAACGATTAAAAGTCTTTATAAATCAAATTACAATTCTATAAAAAATATATATGGTACAACTTATGAAATCTATTTTTTGTAATAGATCAAATAGCACACATTCAATTTATTTGAAAATATTTTAAAATCTTAATTTTTGGTTTTTAGGTCAATCATATTCAGAAGTATTACTGAAGGAAAATTTTCGAATTGTAGACAATGAAGAATGTAACGAGCATTACAAAGATAGTAGTTTTATTTTTCCCAATGGAATAATTGACGGCCAAATTTGTGCAGTACATCCCAGAGGAGAACAAGATACTTGCAAAGTATGTATTTTCTTATATGATTTGATTCAAAACTATGAGACTTTATATTATAATATTATATTTAAAAAAATAATTTTGAGACAAACTAAAGGTAAAAACCCCTATTTAATATAATGTTATTATCATATACGAGCCCTCATAAGTTATGTCTTTTTATGTCAAAACCTTTGTTGGCATTTTATGTGTTTTACTTACTATTTATTCTCTATAATTTCCGTTTTTTATGATCTTTTCCTCTTGTAATTAAATAATTATTAGTTTCTACAAATCTCTTGATTTTTTATTTGTTTTCTGAAGTATATTTTGCAAGGTGTACGAATATTTTGGTAGCAATCGTCATAGTTTCCTTTTAAATGAAATATCATACATGTTTAAAAATACTTTTACTTTTTTTTTTTTTAGAATTTTTACCATTATTAACATAGTATAAAAACTTGTCTGCTGTCTAGACATAAATTACGAAATTGCAATATCAGCTAACTATACTAGACATTTCTTACGGGAATTCTTACTTTCTACCTTATTTACGCTTATGATTTTTTACCTATGAATTACATATATATTGTTTTTATTATAGGGTGACAGTGGAGGACCATTAATGAACAATGATCCAGAGCTCTTCTACGTTAAAACATTGATTGGAATAGTTTCTATAGGCAAAGGTTGCATGTTAAATGCTCCTCCAGCTATCTACACGAGAGTCAGCTATTATCTTGATTGGATTGAAAGCATTGTTTGGCCAAACAATTTTTGACAACAACAAAACGATTTGTTAGAATATCTTTTCAATATTGTAAAAAATATATTTATTATTATAGATATTGATTTAATTTCTGCTTTGGAAAATATTTAAAAAAAACATTGCTATTTGGAAAACACATGGACGTTTGGAAGGGCACTTTCGCGACTTTTTTGATAGGAAAAAGGGGGGACTGAGCAGTTTTCCTTGTGAGATTTTCTCAAAAAAATCTTCGAGGAACGATGTGGGATCTTAAACCACCTAGAAAATAGACAACTCTAATTCATATATGAGCTCCGTTATTTGAATAAAAGATCTTGAAAATAATCATAATTGTCAGCATCAAAAAATATCAAAAATAAATTTGTTAAAAAAATATATGCGTATTTTTCTACGTCTATGTAAAGCGACCCACCCCCGAAGACGTGGATTCCGCGTCCCCTGTAGCCAATGTGTTGATGGGAGTAAAAATACATTTTATACATATATCAAATTTTATTATATGAAAAAACATTTATAATTTACAAGAAAATTGATTTCAAAATTTAAAAGCGATTTTTTAAATATGAATTTGTTGCATTTAAGCTATGGAGACTCCACTTTCTCCCTCACATGTTGCGTATTTTTATATTTATATTTATTTGAATGACACCGATAAAATATAAGCTTACTTCAGAATAGTAATTATGATTAGCTGAAATTAAGGGGGGAAACCAGTTTAGACGTTTTGAAAAATCGATTTTTATTTATTTTATAACTTATTAGTTAAACTACTCAACAATATGTTTTCAAAGTTTCACAACAAAATTCCGATGTTATGAGCACTATAGTGAACCCAAATCGATGCTGGAATACGCGACAATTAGTACGGAGTACTTTCAAACGCGTCTTTCTCGAAACAACTTTTTTTCAACTAGCGGGAACTCAAACTCAAAAAGTTCTTAACCAATTATTTTAAAAATTTGTATTAAGATTTAATACGTAATTCTAATGAATATATAGCTAATTCTGGGAAAATATTATTGTTTGAAGTGTGATTTTTATTACAAAGAAGGTGCAAAAGAATGATAAAAATCGTAACATTTTGTTAAGACACTCCTAAAACACGTAATTTTTATTTTTTTTAATCAAAACTGAGTATATATTCTTAAAAAATATATTATTAATAAAACCAAAATATTTTATTGATTTTTAATAAAAATTGTGACTTTTACAATTCCCGCCAATAGCAAACTCTGATGGCGACCTTCCATTTACAAAAGCTTATAACTCGGATATTTCCGGCAGAAATGAATTTAAAAGTATTAGTAAGATATTCTCAAAGTTTAAACAAATTCTAATAATTCTTTCCCTGTTAAAAAAAAATCATGAAAAACACTAAAAAATCTGCCTCCTAAACTGGTTTCCCCCCTTAATGATTTGGTAAAATTGCGTTTAAAATACCCATCACTTAAATGTTGAATAAGTGATTTTGAAAAGCCTAATGATTATTTCATTTCATTTTCATTTTTTTCCGAGGCTCTAATTCCTTTGGTTCGCTCTTTTAGATAAAAAAATAGCCTGAAAACATTTATAAAAAGTATTTATAAATATCATATGAAATATTAAAGTTTGCAGATGAATGGAACAATTTATTATTTTCAATAACATAGCGTTTTTCTATGTAGCACATATAAGATTTGCACGAAGTATCACAATAAAATGGATTTTAAAAAAATATTTTCCTTAATAAAATCGATTCCAATGGGGAGCTTTAAAATTTAAATGAGAGATAATATTTATTTATGTGCATATGTAGAATTTAATACTTCAATTACTATGTAGTCCACTACCTTGGTGTATGTGCAAGCATATAAATAAATTAATATTATTGCACTATTGTAAAATAGTTTGTTCCTTGTATGTAAATACCGCGTAAAAAAATACTCTATATTCAAACAGTTTAATTCCAGTCGATTGTTTTTGATGTTATGTATATGCTAAATGTTTGATAAAAAATCATTTATTTCAAACGAGTTTTTAATAAAACAATATGTACTAACCTCAAAGTTCCAAAATATACAATTTCAGCCAAACTTAGTATGGAAAAACCTAAGCACAATCCCAACAAACCACCGCAATTGGACAAAAAATCGGCAATACCATATAATTCTGATCTTTTCGAAGTGATAATATATGGATCTTTAAAATATAAATTTACAACTCCTAACTGAGTACTGAAAATATGTTGATATTATTTGAGCATGAATTTAAAAAAAATCTTAATTTCATATTATAAAAATTACCCTGAAAGGTCGAGTTTGGGAAAGCGAGTTTGAAAAACCTTATCCCAATTTAGTTTATTTTGTGTGACTTCGCTGTCGTACGTGATTGACGAACAAGTTGGAAGACAATTGCATTCCTCGACTATTTTACTTTCATCCTGTTGGCTGCTATCGGTATTGTTATCTTCATCTATTAGAACAGCTTCTATTTCTTGTATAAATATACTTTCTTAAATATGAAGAAATAATATTACTTTCAAGTGCATTATAATGATATTTTAAAATAGCACAGAAAATGGAGGTTCTGTCGTGTTAATTAATCTTAAATAATTCATACCCGAAACTTTCTTAGCACAAATTTTCTTTTTAAGACCACAAATTGGAGTACCGGGTAAACCTTATAAAAAACATTTATCGAATGAAAAATTAGTTTATGGTTAATAGTGTTGGGTAATCATGAATTTTAATAATAGTTACGTGGCATTGCAAATGTTACACATTTGCACATTGCTAGTGTCAGATTTGCTAAACACTCGTATTCACAGTTTTCTTGAGTGTATTGCTTGAAAAATTTTAAGTCTTTTTCGCCTTCCAAAAAGCACTTCCTCCTAAAAAATTTCATCTATATTATTAATCCACACTAAATATTTTAAAATATGCATATACATTTGAGAACCGATCGGGGGGATGATTTTTTAGTCCTGGAGAAGTTGTTATCATTTGTGGCTTGATACTAGAAATTGTCGCCATGTTCATTGGTGCCCAAAAGAAAAAATCTGCTGGTCGAGGTACCACGTTTGGGGGATGAAGTGATATCTAAAACACCATCATTAATGATACATAAATTATTATACATATTAATAATCAAATCAGATCCACGCAAAACCATTGCAAACGCATCACCGAAAGTACGATCTGCATGGGTTATTGTATTTAGAAATTTCAAATCTTAAACCCGGTTAACCTCAGAAAATGAAAAAAATCCCAAAAACAAACCCCATTTTAAGAAGAAAAAAGTAAAGTGAATAAAATCTTACGAACTCATTGAAAAATGTGTTAATTTTATGATGGATGATAGGAAATTTAAGAAATAATCCATTTTGAATTTACTCGAATTAAAGTATACACAAAAAAATATTGCAACTATTTGTACAATCACAAATTGTACAAGCTTAATAATTAGAACTTAAATTTAATGATACGTAATGTTTTTAAATTATTTTTATCGAGATTATTTTATTATAAATGTCTATAGTGGCGACTGTATTTACCATAAAACCTTCTAGCAAACCACTGCATCGATAATCATCGTCCAATGTTGACTTAAAAAAGACAATCATTAAGCTAGTTTTTATTCCAGTAGCCTGAAATACGAAAGGATAGATGATTTTAAAATGCAATTAATACATTAAATAAAAATGATTGTATTTGTTTAATAATTACCAAGGCTCTCACAGGAAACGTATTAATTGGTACTTTTTCTTTATAGCCTGTATCCAGAGTCCAACCTTGGTTTACCATTCCATGTTTCCCGTATTTTATGTTGACTCTAAAATTAAGATAAAGTTCTGAAAAGTATGCAGAAGCAATGTGAGTATATCGTTTTACTTCAACCTTAACCGATTTAGACCGGATATAATTTGTTTCAAATACCATCGACGGGTTGGTCTAAATAATTTTTATTGCTAACTATAATAACAATTCTTAATTTATCATAAGTTGAAAGACATATTTCACATCGGATCTGCTTGGGTAAGTATTTGATGGAGGTTACATACACTCCCTCTCTGTATATATCCGTAGAATCGAGTAAATTTGTTGAGTAACATTGTCCATAGTCTGTTAAAATTGGTTCAAAATATTCACTACAACTTCTTGATTGTTCGCTCCATTCGCAGGATAAAAAGGAATCCTGCATTCTAGGTGTAACCTGCAAAAAATATAATTTATCAATTAATTTGAATAAAGAAATAACGCATTATTTATTTTCAATCCCGAAATACAAGTCTTGGATGATAAGCAATTATTAAGACTTCATAAAACCTGTGTAAAAAAATATATTTTAAACTTGATATTGCTGATTTTTAGAAAAAGAAAGGTCTTTTCAGCTATTCTGATAGAATTTGATAAGGCTCTCTATTTTAAGTTATTTTCTAAAAAAATAAAGCTCTTATTGGGTTACCATTATTAAGTATATTAAGTGTCGTTGAAATAATTAATATTTTAATACGAAGAGTTTGTTCAAGTTCATATGTTTAATCCTAGAAACAATAGCTGGTTAAGACTTCCCAGTCAAATATTATGTAAGGCCTAATGTTCAATTTAAAGGGGTCATCCCGTGTGTCAGTTTTAAGCAATCCATCCAAATATAGTGTAGAATATGTGTAAGATAAAGTAATTATCTGATATTCGGCAGTAATAGCGTTAAAAAGGCGAGGGTTGGAGCGCGTTCGATCTCCCTATGAGGCGGAAAATCGGACTCGGTTTCTTGCACTTCGGTTTCTTACTTCAGTCCTTTTAATACAAACACTTCTCAATTGTGCATAATAAAGAAGATGTTATATTCTCTAACCTCATTTTTTGTTTCGAATATAACGGCTAGATTAGTCTTGAAGGTGGATCTCTCAAAGGTGAAAGAACCCAAAAGGTTTGAACTGATTAATTCATGTCAATAAAAATGTGAAAATCTCGTCATTTCATACCTTTAACATGTCCTCAATTTCCGATTCGTTAACAAAATCACTACCAGTAAAACCGATATCATCGCAGAGTAGAGCGGCTACGTTTAAATGGTATTGCCTTGAAAACAAACAAATTGTATTTATTGATACTATACCAATGCGCAATACTAATTTTGTCATACATACTCCTTTTCTGTGAGGTTGTCTTTCTTCTCGTAATATTCGCTAATATTAAATTTTGAACGTGGAACTTGCAACGCTGGACAAATTGTCACTGCCGGAAATGGAATCTAAAAGATAAAATATCAATTTTTAATTCTTATATTATTTGCGCAACGTAAATGCATATTATTTATTTACCCGCCAAATAGGCAGAGGTGTTTCCGCAAAACTGACGATGACAGGACTCTCAGTCCATTTGGTCCACACCTTGAGTATTAAATAGCCACAGGTGAAAAAGCTTGTCACAATCATAATAAACCACCAGATTCTATAAAAATGTAAAATATAAAAATTTAAATGTCGATATGTTTACAAAGGTACGCAATGAAGTATTTTTTTGTATGGGGGTTCCTTTTGCCTTCAATTTATGATTGAATGTATCTTCATTCCAAGAGTTGAAATAAAAATAAAAATGCTATAAGTGGACAGCAATGATTACAAAATTATATGGACTATGCACACAGAATATCTAATTTATTTACGTGACAGTGACTAATATCAGAAAATTATGATGAAGCTTTCATTTTATAAGCGATCTTTTAATTAGTTTACTTTTTCGCCTTTATCTTAATAAACATTATTAGAAAATCATTCTTAAATTGCTAAATTAACCTTTTGGAGTTTCTAGTGCAAGGTTGTCCAACCTTTTTTGTCTTGGGAGCTACTTTTCAATTTAAAATTGTCTCGGGATCGACTTCTAACATGATTCTTATAGGAAATTTATTTAAGGCATTTCTTTTTTCTTTTCTTCAAACTTAAAACTCAAATTAGCAGATAAACAAGAATCAAGTCGAATTAAAGAGTTCGATCTCCGGGATTTTATTTTTCATCGTCGACTGTAAATATATTCATATAAAGTAATATATTTTTTTCAAAATTCACGGAAGTCATCGGGATCGACCAAATTTTGCTTAGAGATCGACCGGTCGATCGGGATCGACCGGTTGGACATCCCTGTTCTAGTGTATAATTTATAAAGAAACAGAAACAATCCTATTAATTTGAATATATGGTTTACATGCAATATGACAAAAAAAGGATATTTTGTGAAAATAAATTGACATTCAAAATGTATGCAAAAAAACACACCTTTCATAGATAGTTCTGTTATCTTCACCAAAGTATTGTATACCGTGAAGACTAGTTTTGGAAGTGTAATCCTTGAGGTATTCTATGACAGATTTTCGATTGCTTCGGCAAATTCGAGACTCCATAGTGATTTTGTCATCTAATTTATTTTTTTGAGGAGAACTTGTGGCACCTTCGTTTTCAACATCCCTGAAAAGTAACATTTAAAATATATGTACCATATTTTTTCAAGATTCCACTCCACTCTTAGAATTGTGATTTTATTCGATGGTTTCCGATTGCTGTAGATATTATAGCAAAATGTTTGTATCAGTCAAATTTAATTTACGTTACGGATATTCCAGTTTTCTAGAACTCATGCCAGAAAATACCTTTTTTTTTTGTAAATTCAATAAAAAAGACGCTTATTATTGCTTCATATTTCTTAAATTAAGCAAATTTCAATTTTCTTCTATTATCTGTTTTTTTTTAAAAGTTATTGCAAAAATAACTTCAAGTTTTTTTTGCATTTATGCACAGATCATGCGAAATTAAAGATAAGATATGTGGGTTTAGTGGAAATAATTTAATATTATGAAAGCTATCAGGAATATCGAAAAAGCGTGGAATGAAGTTATCCAGTCGTGTATGACTGATGTTTGGAAAAAGTTATACAGAGAAATTGTTGACGATCATATCAATTATGAAATTATGTTCAAATTTGATAGTAAAAATGAGTATTTTAGCCATTTCCAGAGGAACTTTCAGAGGAATTGAAGGTGTTTACTTAATTAAATGACAAGGCGAACCCTTAAATAATGAAAAGCTGCCGGAATTGGAATGTTATACCTTGACATCTTAGGAGCTGTTCTCGTGTCAAAATTATTATAAAGGCCTTTTCTCTTCACGTTGTTAGGCAAATAACGGTGAAAATTACAAGCGAATAAGTTCAATAAAACGTGCTTGTAATGGATTATTTGACAGTTATGGATTTTTTTAATGTAATAAATGCAAGAAGACAGAACCAAGTGATCATTCCCCCGTTGATCACGATCCCTGTTAATCGGGATCTTCTCCAAAATGTTTCACCTATGATCAACGAGGATTATCTGTACTTAATGTTATTCATCAATATCTAGATAAGTTTTAAGTTGGCAGCATTAATTTATATATCTAAGAAAATATTTTATCTTTAAAACCATACGAAGTCAAATCATACAGACCCATCAGCTTATTCCCAATAATTTCCAAACTTTTTGAAAAACTACTACTGAAGAGACTTAAGCCAATAATTGAGAAAAACAATCTAATATCCAATCATCAATTTGGATTTCGCCAACAACATGCGACTGTGGAAAAAATACACAGGATCTTCAATAAAATACACAAGGACTTAGAAGACAGAAAATATTGTTCGGTAGCATTCCTGGATGTAACTCAGGCTTTTGACAAAGTGAGGCATCCGGGCTTGCTATATAAAATCGGAAAACAACTACTTCTTCATATTCAAATCATACTTGACCAACAGAACATTCTACGTCAAATACGAATATGAAGCCACCACACTCCATGTCTTTAATTAACTGGCTTTAACTGAAAATACCGAAATATTTAAAACCTAGTACTAAATTGTGAACAATTAGTCTAAAATATATGTTTCAATCAAATAAGCTTCTAAAAGTAGACTAATTACTATAACAGAACTTTTTTAAAATTAAGATTGGTAAAGGTGTTAAATTATAATAATTATACATGCCATCGATCAATTTCAATTGTGTTGAATTTTTATAGATACATTTTTTCCATAATTTTACAAAAAAAAGAGCGGCTTAAATGTTAGATCTAATTAAAAACTAATTTTAATATATTACAGAAACCTTAAATTTATGCTCTATGAAGTTTAATAATTCAGTGTTTGAATAAGTATAGTTGTACACATACCATGCATTGTTCCTCTTCATGCTCTTTGTTTGAATATTTTAACCTAATTAAAGTTAACAATTCAAATGAAATTAAAATACGATATATCCTGAAAGCTGTCGAACAGGATGTTCCGAACTCTTATTATAACACAGCACGACTGAAATAAACGGTATTATTCTATTAGGAGGACAAAACCACACCCATCTTCATCAAATTAATGACAACAAGAATTTTTCTACGTCGGCTATAGTTGTCGTGTGAAACGATATAAATTTTATAATTGAAATACTGGCAATATATTATGAAAAAAGTAATTAATCGTGCCCTTGTTTCAAACCTGTATTTAATTAAAATGTTGCCAAGGGAATTTTCTGTACTCTTCAAACTCAAATAATTTGTAATGGTTTTTTTGCATGCTTTTCATTCTATAATTGGGAGTATTTTTCATAATCACTTGGGAGATCGTATAAAATATACTCCACTAGAAAAATTTTTCATTTTTTTTTTTCAATTATGCTTCATGACATTGAAAATGTTCAACATAAGGATCATGATTAGGTGTTTTTCCCAAGGAATAATTAAGCACATGCCAATTTAATCCCATGATAATATAAAACCAACCCACAAATGGACAGTATTTTCGGGTTAATTAATTAGCTAGTCCATATTTACAGGCGTCAATATGTTTACAAAGCTAAAAAGAAATTATCAGCATACCTGTCTTTCATTCATTTTTGAAATCATTGTAAATCTTCAAAATGTGAGTAAGAATACTATTGTTCAAAAATATTAGCAAGGATCCTTAAATATTTTAACACATTCCAGCCCGCTTACAGTTAGTACATTAAAATATTGAGTTTGTTAGATTTTGTGCAACTGACATGAAATGAAATAAATACACATGACCATAAAAATATATTAAATAAGGCTTTGTATGATATAATTTTATTCCAAAGTTGGTGATACGTGTAACTTACCTGATGGAGGCATTGGTGTTTCCACTTTATTTATAAATAAAATCAACAGATGTCATCAGGGCTGCCAACTGAATTTTTGCTACGCAACTGAATCGATTTTGGGATGTATTGGTCAGAATGCCTGCCATAAAAAATTGTTCTTATTAGTATTATTAGTAAATTGAGAAAACAAACAAATATTTGGAAAAAATAAAACAATGCAAATAATCACTAAGTGTTTTGACTAGGGTTTGTCGGTTTTAAAAACAATATACAACCATATTGTATTAAAAAACACACACACACACACTATAATTCAATATGTGTAAGTTTATACATGTATATGCTAGAATTTTGCAATCACATTTAGACAACAAAATATGTAAATCAAACGGCTTTTTAAGCAATTTCTAATATCTATAAACTTGCCGGCATTTAAAAGAAACGCTAATGAATAGACGAGGATGAAGGCAGTCAAGATTGCAAATGCAATGACAATCGAATCTATTATTCTATGATTTCTTCTCTGATAAGTCGTAAGGCGTAAGAATATTTGATTGGAACGAGACCGGAGCGAGATCGAACCGTCAACGGCACCATAGTGTGGATCGGGCCTTATATAAAGTATTGAATATTAGTTGGGCACATTTTAAGATTCTTTCGAAGGTGTTATTTATGACGGTGCGACAGAGTCGACAGCTCTCGAGTTATGAGTGGTGCCGAATTAACGTGTGATCACTGCAGCATCAATTTGCTCTGTTGCACAAATTGTGCAGTAAAAAAGGTTATGTGGATGCCATAATTTCAACACCAGGCTCGACGCCATAATGTGACTTACATGCTGTTGTTACTTTATTGAACAATAAGTTTAGATTCATAAAATATAATTGTTTTATAATAATGTCTGTTTTTAATACAAATTTCATATAGCTATAAAAATAGACTATGTAATAAAAAAATTCTCAAACAAAAACCCGTTCGCAGTAGATGTTATTCATATAAAAACTGGTATTTAATCAACGTTATACCTTGAATTGTTCAGTTCACCATCGACTACAGAAATATTCGCATCAACTAGCACGCAAATGATTTAGAAGCTTCTTTAAAATTTCACAATGATATTAACAAAAGTTGTTTTAATAATATTTTGTGTAAATTGTCAAACAGCACTTGTCAGTTCTGACAGTTAGTATATTATAAATATTGAGTTTGTTAGATTTTGTGCAACTCGCCTCACAAAAATAACCATATCAAATGACGTCTTAAATACACATAGACCATAAAAATATATTAATTAAGGCATTGTATGATATAATTTTATTTCAAAGTTGGTGATACGTGTAACTTACCTGATGGAGGCATTGGAATCTGCAGAAGAGAATCTGATTGTCCAGAAGCAGAAAAACTGTTAGAATGGAATAACATTCAGTCTATCATATGCAATTCGGGAGGTTAGATTAACTTTTATGTTGCAAAGCAAATTCCTTTGAACTAAGATTTGCAAAATATTTGATAAAGCAATAAATCGGTTCTCGTTCTTTTTTTAAAGCTGTTTTTTAAAGTCAATTTAAAAAATATGAATACTTAACTATTATATTAATTAGCGAGCTTAGGCGTTGCCTAGGGGCAGTAACTGTCTAATTTATATATACATATATGTTTTTCAAATTTTTATATTACCTTTTCCCTACCGGTGATGTATTTACTACACCTCGATTCTAATAATGGAAATATCGATATGAAATATAATAGATACGGGGTTCAGAATTTTAACTTGGACTAGCATTTAAATATCTGATGAGGATACCTCCAACGAGTGTCAACGAGAGAACAATCCCGAAGTCCCGGGATCGAAATTTTAACTCGAGATTGAATTACCTAATTCTGACCATTTAAAACTGCTTTGCTTTTTTTTAAGCTATCAATATGTTGCTAGTTACTTTATATTGTATATAATTTTTGAAATCTCTCGTATTCCAGCTATGATCGAAAACAAGAATATATGACACAAAATCCTTTAAATAAGTAACAATGAAATTAGAAATATCATTATAAAAATTAAAACTAGTATCAAAAAATAAGTTATTGATTACTGATATTCTTAATATTTTTCTTTTCATACCAAACAAAGACTTAATTTGAAAAAAGATACTATTTATATATTTATTGTAGGATAATCCAATTTTATTTCAGGTTTGGTATCGGCACTTTGCTGTCCATACAACAACCAAAGAAGTTCGAGTATAATACGTCTTTCAAAACCACCAATCCTTAAAAGTATGTAAAAATTTCAATTTTTTTTTTCAAATATTTAAACAATCTTCATCATTAAAAACCCAATGGAATACACTGGAAAATAATGGTTAAGTCTGCATGTATTGTATTAGCCATATAACAGGTAACCTGAAAGCCCAAATGCTCAACGACATTTCACTTCATGGATATTTATATTATCGAAATACAAAATTATGTATCGGAGAAATTGAAATTAAATGAAAATGATAAACAATTACGATTATGATATGACTGGAATCAAATGGAGTAGTCCTTGTCTTGTAGTTGATTACATTGGGCTGATGATGATAAAATCTACCTTTATTGTGTATACATCGAGATGTTCTACATGATTTGCAGTTGGGGATAAATGCATCCTTGATGATGGAACAGAAGGAACATGCAGAGCGGACTATGATAAAGATAAATTCTTTACATATCTACACATAAAAGGTAATCTACCTGTTATATGTGACCACTCTTCAAAATTCGAAGAGGAATCTTACGGTAAGTTTTACTTTTATTTATTTATTATAATTTATTAGAAGTTTAAAAACAGCTTTCGTCACATTACTGTATTATCCGCGGTTTTTGAGATTTCCCGGTTTCTCCAGATAGGAGTGAGTCTGGTCATAGCATGTTTTGCCATTTGAGCACGTCACATATACTCGCAGGAGGTGAGAAATGGTTGAAGAATCATTCCTTGAGGCTGAGAACTGTAACTTGTCTCTCCGTAAATAAAATAAAATAGTTAGGATGACAGTGTTTCTATCAGCACCCGACCACTTCCATCCATTACCGCTAGGCTTCAGCGCGGCTCGATAAAAGAACAAACCCACATGCGAGCGCTGCCGTCTAGTAGAGCACGCGGGAGCGGGGAGAGGTCCGGCTTTAATACGATGACTTGTTAAAGAGTTATGATATTTTATAATATTCGAGTTTTTTATCCAAATTTTCAGCAGTATTTATTGCGTTAAGAACATTATTTGGCGTCATATTGTATTTACAGGATATTTTATTATTTTATTTTTGTTACAGAAACGATATATTGCCTTCCGAATAACATAAATGTTTTTGATGATACTCGCAGGAGTAGTTTTAAGTGTAAGTATGCATGAACTAAATGCGATATTTTAAAGTAGTTTTCTTTTTACTTATTACTTTAACTTACTTACTTTTAATTACTTAGCACATTACACAATGTAATGTGAGGCGATTCATATTCTAACATTTTCGCAATAAGCTGTCGTCGAGTTGATAGCGGGTAGTGGCGAATTTATCTATAGGTGCAGAAGGCATGCGCCTCGGGTCTCAACAATTTTGGGAGGCTTTATAAATTTTAGGAGTTTTCAAGAGTTTTTAATATGCCTAGTGATTATAAAAGTTCATTCATATTTACGCGGCATGTATAAATCGGGGTTGAAATACTAGTCTTCAATTGAAAGATTAGGCCTGATGCCGTGTAATAGCGAAATCGTAATAGAAAACCACGAATACTGAGGGTTGAATATCAGAATTGTTCCAAGCTGAAAAACCAAATATGTCCAGGGAGTCTCCAGACCAAATTTTGCCAAGGGTCTTTAAAATCTTGAGTCCGCCACTATTAGCAAATGATTTTTGGGAAGGCTCCGAGTGCAAAGAGTTGAAATGGACCTATGCCACGTCTTCCAGGAGTGTTTCAGAAGCGGGGTTTTTCCGGATTGTTGGAAGGTGGGACTAGCAGTAGTCCTTCCCAAGCCCAAGTCCGACAAACCTCCATGCGAGCCCAAAGCCTACAGGATCATTGTGCTCCTCCCCATCTTGGGGAAAATCCTTGAGCGAATAATCGCAAACCGGCTGAACCTTGTCTACGAGGGCACAAATCCTCTCTCGGAAAGACAGTTTGGATTCAGACCAGGTAAATCCACGACGGACGCGATAAATAGCGTCCTGAGGGTGGTCGACGAAAGCATGGACAAATACAACTACGTGTATGCGCTGTTCCTGGACGTTCAGGGGGCTTTCGACAATGCTTGGTGGCCAATGATCCTGCTGAAGCTGCGGAGAGACGGAGTTCAGCCGAACATCGTCGCCCTCATACGCAGCTACTTCAACAACAGGAAGCTCATCGCCCAGGCCGGAGGCGAAATCATCCAGAGGCAGCTGTCGAAAGGATGCCCGCAGGGCTCCGTGCTGGGGCCAATACTATGGAACGTGCTGCTGAACGACGTCTTCAAGCTGCAGCTTCCCAGCGGTTGCAAGCTCTTCGCTTATGCTGACGACCTGACTATGACAATAACAAGCAACACCGTCATAGAGGCAACTAGGAAAGGTAACGCAGCGGCCAGGTTGCTGGAGGAATGGGCCGTCCTCAATAAATTGACTTTCGCGCCCGGCAAGTCCGTCGGTCTCGTCCTAAAGGCGGGTTCCAGGAAAGGTTGCGGCGGCAGACGCAAAAACGGCTCCAGAGATACCGGCAATTTTGTGAAGACCCTCCCGAAGATCATCATGAGCGGCACAAAGATCCCATTCAATGAAGAAGTTACCTATCTGGGGGTCACAATCGGGAAAGGGGGGAATTTTTCTTGTAATGTTTCAGATTCGGTCGGGAAGGCGATGGGTGCTTTCGGCAAGATGTCGAGACTCTGCGGTGCGGATTGGGGCCTCAGCGCGCGCAGTATGCGCATTGCATATCAAGCCATATACGTCAGCATAGTGACGTACGGAGCGGGAGCCTGGGCTCACAGACTTCGTAGGAACAACCAGCAGTTGTTGTCTACCACCGCTGCCGGCAGACTGAACTCTGCGCAACGCAGCCCCTTGATAAGAATGACCGGCGCGTATCGCACGACGGCCACGCACAGTCTTCAGGTACTGGCTGGGGTATTCCCAATGGATCTGCAGCTGCAGGTAATAGCAGCTGTATACAGATGGAGAAAAAAAGAGGCTCTGAGCGTGGGAGACTCGAGCCTCTCCGCCGAAGAGATCAACGAATATCCGTTCAAGGATAACATCAAGAAATGGGCGCGCGACGCGGCCACCCGCACGTGGCAGGACAGGTGGTCAAACTCGAGCAAGGGGCGACCCCTTCACGCGTTCGTGAGGTCCGTTGAATGGAGACTCAGAGCAAATTGGTTTGCGCCAAATCACTGGTCAGCGCAATTTCTGACAGGGCATGGCCATTTTAGTGCCCACCTAATGGGACTTGGGCTCTCGGATCGTTCGGATTGCCCATGCACTGCACCTAGCATGGACGCAGAACATGTTCTGTGGTCCTGCGAAGGCATGGGGGCCGAAAGAGAGGCGCTTCTGTGCCGTGTTCGCGGGCCATGTGAGGGGCCCGTGGGGAACAGAGATCTGGTGACCCGTCCTGGTGCCTTCAGCGCCTTCAACGCGTTTTGTTTAAGTTTCGGCGCTAAATGCGCTCACGGTGGCTTCTACGCCAAGCACTGGACCGCCCCAAGCTCCGGCGCGAGAAGCACCGGTTAATGTAGACTCTTGCCGCTACACACAGGCATGCGTTTTTTCCGGCTGCAGCCCTCAGCTAAAGCCGGACCTTAAATAGCGTCCTACATATGCGACGCAGCGGCCGCGTGGCCGAACTCTTTTTTCTTTTTTCTTTCTAACCTTTTCTCTCTTCTTCCTTCCTCTCTTTTTCGCGCTTTGCAACGCGCTCGGTCACCAGATTGAGCAGAAGTGGTATCTCTCGGGGGACTTTAAAATTAGTTTCACTAAGTTTGTATTGTTTATAAGCGAGAGCTGTCGTAAGGTCGTTCTCGACCTTGGGTACACGCTCGGGCATGTGGTGGGCCCCCAGTCCCCCTTTTTTTTTTTTTTTTTTTTTTTTATAACATATTATATTTATTCTTTTACAATTCAATACTTATAGTGTTATGGTCGGCGAGTTGGGCAAGACGAATCCTACCGGCTGCGCCAATTTTATTATGGTATGTTTCTGGATGACTGGAAGATCCTTGTTGTGTGTAAGCGTGGAAATGGTTTGCAGGAAGTCTTCTTGTAATTATTCAAACGTTTCTTCGTGAATACATTTTATTTGAAGATTACAATAGTACAGTATGACAATAAAGTATATTAGCCGGGAAGAGAGTCCATCAGGACTGTCCTCCAGAAGTTACATGATGCAAATGTAACTAGATTGACGAGAGGTGCGTCCAAGAGAAGAATGAGGAATGAAGACTTTTTTATTGTCTAAGCGACCCATATTTATATCAGAAGAGTGTCCATATGTAAATTTAGCATGGGTAAATATTATAATGGAAAATAACGTGAGTGACGTAAATAGGTTCGATGGAAAGATACAATTCATTATTGAGACTGCAAAGTATAAAGTTCATTGGTCCTATAATGAATTGTGTTTGCTATTACAAATATTAAGCATCATCGGTCCATGAGGAGGAAACAAATAATTGTTATTTCGATATAAAAATATTGGTATCAGCAACATTGCACATAGGTCAGATTCCTAAATAATAAACAAAGAGTACAGGGTGTATTGCAATAACAAGGAGGGTTCAATAATAAATGAATGTAAGGATTACAGGAACATAACAATAGTATAGTAATTCCATCTATAGACGTAAATGTCCCCATGCCTTCTGATTCCGATTTATCTGACCAGATAAAAATCATCATCCGCTTTTTCAGGATTACCACTTCTATCCATTCATTCACTTTTTCCGGTCTATGTATGATCATAATAATACAGCTCATTACTTACTGCCATTCTAATTCTTAATCGCCAACTTTAATATCACATATTCCACGTTTCCAAAAAAATTAAAGAATTCATGAACTTCGTTCTGTTTGATTACGTTTTTATATTTTGAGCCCATTCCTCAATAATATTTTCCTTTTCAGATTGTGATAAAATTTGGCCCGATAATTACAGTTATAAATATCTTCAAAATAACAGCGAATACATAGATGTGCAACAAATAGGTTTCCCATATATGGTAAGATATAACAATAACAACAAAAAACAATGCATCTATGTTTATAAAAGAAGTATAAAATACTAATAGTTTATTATGTTATACTAGTCTTTTATCAGTTTTGTATGCTCCAAATTGGACTCATCTCATTATATAACTCATCTCGATCGCCATCATTATATCCAGGCTTTCTGTTATTTCCCAAATTAACACATTACTGTCGGGAGACCATTACGTGCGGTTATAAAAACGAAGATTTTGCCCAAATCACATGCCATCGCGAATCAGTATTCAAGATATTTTGATATCTTTTGAACTACGATGCATTCATCGATACAGCCAATAAATCCACTCAAATACAATGGCTCTATAATAGAAAAGCAGTACAGTAACAATTAACAATAATAGTAATTAATATCAGTCACAAAAATAAAATAAATCCAAATGTTCAAATTAGTTTTTGGCACACTTTTGGTATCTTGGCTAGAAGCTCATTTTTAATTTTAATGACTTCTGTCAACTTATGAAGTATTTAATATGATGTACCGTACAATGATACATTTCTCCCCGATAGCCAGCAGGCTATATAAATGACAAAAGTTACCAAACTGCATACAACCGCCACTCAAAAAAAAATTGTATTAATACTCCCGCAGATAATGTGTTAAATTGTCGATATATCCCTGGATGTATTCGAATTTCTATGGAAACACAATTTAATATACAGAATTTACCTTCATCATAAGAAAACATGTTGTTGGATACTGGTATTTAAACGAGTGTCTTTAAAATCGTTCATACATGTTGTTGTTTTTCGTAGAAATATATTAATAATTCTTTCTATTTATTGAGTATTTGATTATTGTTTATTATTTTTATATTCATACGAAAAAAACTGCATATTTGGAACAATAAGGGAGCCCTTGGATGGTTATATCTAAATGGAAGTGATTACCATTGGCGATGTGGCGCGGCTTTAATCAGCAGTTATTTTGCAATAACAGCAGCTTCCTGTACTTTTGTTCAAGACACGGGCATATATAAAAGGTATCAGCCCTCACAAAAACCTATGAAATTTTAAAGCATTTCCTATATATCATGATTTTTATTTTAGCCTATCACCAGAACTTATTAGATTTGGCGTTAGTGATTACAATTATGAAATAAAACGTATCTATGTACACCCTGAGTATAAAAAATCTGAATGGTATCATGATATTGCATTGATTGAGCTTACGGATAGGTATTTATGAATTTTAAACTAATTGCATTTCATACTAACTTTATTTTAATTTATAATATTATTCCAAAAGGTAAGGCAAAACTATCGATACAAATATCAATTCAAGTGATAATACTGGCGTAAAAAATCTTTAATAAAAAATAACTGATTAATAAATAAAATGGTTTCGTTATTTTAAATTTAAAAACGAATTTCAATCAAATTTTGGCATTTCTCAACATTAGAAGATATTTACTATTGTTATACAGTGAACAAAGAAAACAGCAATATTTCACGCGACTATTTGCTCTGCGAAAGCATGGATACGCTCTGATTATGATTTAGTTCATCATATGTCGTTGTAACGACTGATTAAAGGAAGATAATTTATTAATATCATCCAAAAATATGAATAAACTAAAATAAAATTCCCTTCACTCCATTAGAAACTTGTATTTAGAAAAAATACAGATTAAAAACAAAAAATCCCCATAGTTCGACGAAATTGATAATACAATAATTAAAAACATCCCACGAAAGTTTTCAATGGTTGCATGCAAATCGGTTATTATCCCATTTTATGGTAATTCCGATTCCAAAATCAGTCAAAAAAATGATCCATCCCGAAAACTATAAACCGATCAGTCTACTGTCCGCACTTAATAAACTCTATATCTATAGCTTAAAACTAAGATTTCAATATATGAATTGTTAGACTTAAGTATTTTTATAAAGGATTGTTATTATTACTATACACCCAATGATATTGGAGCCAATGCGCCATACAATGAACCAAAAAATATTTTTTGAAATCCATCACATACGTTAGGAAAAGTGAACACAATTCTCCACGTGCAAATCAATAAATTGTATTTTTTATTTTGAACAGTCCGGATAATCGAAAATCCGGATAATCGAGGTCCGGATAATGGAGGTAATACTGTACTCTAATATGACTTCAACCGTTTTCCCTTTCTCCTTTCTCTTTTTTTTTCCAAACGAGACTCAAACACACGTCTGGTTGGTATTAAGAGTAAAATGATATTTAAGTACTCATCGCCTGTTTTTTTTGTATTAAAATGAGGTAAAAACTTATTCAAGTAAGCTGAGAGATGTTTATAACATAAATTAAATTGAATATAAAAAAAATGTTAATCCACTTTCATATTGTTAACAGACCATTATTACTATGGAGACCGAATTTACGTTTATATAGAATACACCCGATATGTGTAAAACAGTCTTTTGTATTTGATCGTTATGTGACAGCAATTGGATGGAGATATTTTCCTACATGTGGGTATTAGTACCTATTTCAATGAGATTAATTATTGAATTATTATTGTGAATAAAATGTAACTGTTTGGTATTTAACATAGCTCAAACATCCATTGACATTGATCAGAAATGCTCTAACAATTATTATCAATCAATTACTTTTTCATTCTAATTAGCATGCTAATATTTTTATTTGAGAATAAATATTTGACTTTTCCTGCAGATGGTCCAAATATTAAATATTTGTCGAAAGAAAATATTAGGATTATATTTTTATTTATTTTTATTTATAAACCTTTATTCAATAAATATAATATAACAAGGTAAAATGGTGTATCAAAATACACAATTACATAAAAATGGATTAACAATTTAAGTCTTAGATTACTATCCTTATCTTAATTACAAGTATATATTTTAGTTATAATAAATTTTACATAATAAGAGTTAATTTAATTTTTGTATATATATAGGGGGAAAAATAGGAGACTTAAAACCCCTTTGCGACATTCCTTAAAAACTATCTTACAAACTAAACAAAATAAATAATTTAATCAATCAATCATATATCCTTCATACGTCGCGCATTCATGACTATCAACTATAGTAAAATATGTTTAGGCATTTTGTGAACGTATCTAAAATTATTGTTTTGAGTGGTATATTCGCCGAGTGTAGATATGAGATGATTGGTGTGATTTGGAATTTTTGAGTAAAAATTGAGTGTTAGCTTATGAAAAAAATTCTTTATAAAAGGAAGCTTAATTTTATTGTGAAAACGTTTAAGATTAGTGTATGGAAATATATTGAAAGCAATTTTTATGGCTTTGTTTTGTACGATTTGAAGTTTATTGTAGTTGGTGTTGCATATGTTGCTCCAGACGGGAGCGGCGTATGTGAGTGTAGGTCGAATCAGCGTTTTGTATAATAAAAATTTGTTAGAGGCCGAGAGAGCACTGCGCCGACGAAATATGGAGTGCAGCGCCCCCATAGCTGCTAATCCGCGGGCACGAGTCACCGACACCTGTGCTCCCCACCTCAGTCTTCTATCTAAAGTCACCCCCAAGTATTTCACTTGGGGTTTCCACTCGATAGAGCTGGACCCGACGACTATTGGGTCAATTCGAAGATTTTTCCGTTTCACGGAGAACAAGATAGCTTCGGTTTTTTCTTTATTTAATTTGAGTTTCCAACGATCGAAATATTTAAATGCAGCTTTTAGCGATCGTTGGAGGTTTCCGACTATTAGCTTGTTGCTCCGAGAGCTGGTATAATATGCCGTGTCGTCGGCGTAGAGTGCTACGTTTGATGGGGACGGTGTCGGTAGATCGTGTAAGTAAATGTTGAACAGGTGAGGCCCTAAAATACTGCCCTGAGGAACTCCCGCTGAGACAGACTGGGAAGTTGACGTTGCTCTGTTTAAGGTTACCGATATTATATTATATATATTATATAATATTAGGATTATAGACAATGCTGAATGTAATATATATTATGCGAATAGCGACGAAACTATGCCAAAAGGAATTATAGAAGGCCAGATTTGCGTAGAAAATCCAAGTAACAACCAAAACTCTTTTCAGGTAAATATCGATACTTTATTTTCTCTCTTTTTGACTTTCCTCGGTTATTTTGCACTTCACAGGAGCAAATTTGGATTCAGATATCTGGAGAGCTCTTTTTCCAATTCAATGTTTTCTTATAGTTATGGTGCTTTTTATTAAAGTATTCTAAGCGTTTCAAGATGACTCTAAATCCTGACCAGGAACCTTATTGGACAATCTACCAATGATCATGTTTGAATTAGATTTGTCTTCAGGCAGTATTAAATGCATACCTTCCACTTTGAGATTTGATTTACATTTTCTGTCCTACTTCTACCATTTATTAACCGTATATTTTAAACTTCTCAATAATATTTGCAAAATGACGTAGAACAAATAAAACACATTTTCACATAGATATAAATTATTAAGTGCAAATATTTCATTATTGTTTTTTTTTTTTTTTTAATTTTAGGTTCACAGAGTAAGTATGTTGATGTCGAAGTATGACCCAGAGTTCTTCAATTTCAGTAGTTTAATTGGAATAGACTCTGCCTGCTGTGGTTGTATAGAGAATGGTCTTCCTTGTGTGTACACTAGAGTTAGTTATTATCTTGATTGGATTGAAAGCATAATTTGGTGATATAATTAAATGGAAGTACGACACATTACGAAGTATCGAAAGCATTATTCACTAGCTTGCAGCAATGAGCTCTTATGCAAAAATATATACGATTTTCTTAAACATCGAGCTGCAAGTAGAAACTTTTGTCAGCCTTGATTATATGTATTATATTATTATCGTTTGTAGCCTAAATTGTTAGAAATTATACCCATTAATATATTATAAATTGATAAAAAATAACCTATCTATGTATTATATGTTGTCGGGACTGGAATTAACATGTATATAATAACTAAAATAAATCTAATTTTTTTAATTATGAAAGTATACGATATTTTAATTAAAAGTTCTGAATCATATATTATGAATGCATTTTTGAAAATGTATTTTTTTAAATTTAAAATGAATGCGGCAAAATTTAAGTTTTTATAATAAAAAACCTAACCGTTACTGACAGCAATAGAATGGATGATAAGTTAAATATTTGGTCAAATATGTGCATAGGATTTGATTCGGGCTTGGTTCGACCATTTTTAACTACATAAGCGCTAACGTTTCACCGGTGAGCATCTATGTTTCTTCACAGAAAAATGCATATTTTTTAATACCTATAAAAATATTATACTAGGGACATAAATTGTTGAATCCAAAAATGTCTTCACATTTTAATGAAACTCGGTTTTTCACACTACCTCTCACAATCTCTCACAACACAATCTTATTTAGACAACAAAATATATAAATCAAACAACTTTTTAAGCAATTTCTAATATATCTAAACTCGCTGGCATTTAAAAGGTTAAGGATTAAAAAAAACGCGAATGAATAGCCAGGGATAAAGGCAGTCAAGACTGCAAATTCAATGATAATCTAATCTATTATTCCATGATTTCTTCACGTGCGGAAATATAAATATTAATCATACTGTAATTTCTGTACTAAGCTGACGAATGCAAAATATCAATATTACAAATGGAAGCATATACATGCCAAGTACCTTCATTGGAGGTTATCATGTTTTTAAGATCACCTTGATGTCTTACAGATTCTGTTTTCAAATGAGTAGTACACAAGCATTACTATAAACTTCTTTGTATACAAGAAAAAGTTTTTTTTCAAATGATTTTTTAAATATTATTGGCTGTGTTTTCATTAAATTTTTGAAATTCCTTTGAAATATCATGTTGCTTAGTGGTTTTATACGGGAGAATAATTTTTCGCCAAGTGATCCAAAAATGTAACCTGAATTTTCAAAGCTCTTCATTCAATTTATATAATTTCTCCTAATTCCTCTTCGCCGTTGTTAATTGATTCTTGTCGAAGCAGCATAATGATTTAATTAACAATTTAAAAATGAACCAAAACGTTGTTTATCCGATTTTTCGTTTCGACAAACTTGATAAAAATAAAGTAAAGAAATTTACTTTTAAGAATCAATGTTTTCATTTGGGAAATCTTGAATATATCAACCACTAACGCAGGTTCGTTGAAAATATCAATAATTTCGCCATCCACTCATTGATCTTCTCCTAATAAAAATGCTATTCAAATAATTCTAATCATCCTTTCACTATAAGTCTCATATGAAGATCGCCTACATTCGACTACGAATATTTGATCTTACAAAGAAAGAAGTTTTTCTGAGTATAAAACTTATTTAAAATAAATAACTGAGTTGTGTTACTCTGCAAAGTAGTTGCTAAACCGGTTAGATGTAAGAATATATTTATAAACATATTTTTTTAGCATCGTTTGTTTTAGCAACAGTCATAGTTGCCATTTGGTTGTGCAAGGTTGCGGATGATTATGTGTGTATCGATGGCAACAGTTGTTACAATCAAAACTATTTTGATATCAATATTTATATCTTTATTAAATTCAGGGACACATTCCTTGGGATGTAAGCTATATCTATAATTTGATTTGCTTGTAAAGCTTATAATACGAAGATTACAGAAAATAATTTCAAGGATTTTTTTTGTCTAAATGTTTTCAAGGGTACGATGTTGGAAACTTGCAAGTGGGTGATATATGCGAGATTAATGATGGAAGATTAGGAATGTGCAGAGTTGATTCTGATTGCCTAAATTTAGTGCAGGAGTTTATTGAGACTGGTATTCGGCCTTCCGTTTGTGGTTATGAAGGTAAGATTTAGCGTCTTTCCTTTCCTGAATACACTTGCAGATGATTTTTATGTAACATAATTAGATTATTTTTTTTTTTGGGCAATCCATCTAAAGAACGACTGAAAAAACATAACTCTTGTTGGAAACCTCGGCTTACCAACGAATCCATGGGTAAATTTGTTATTACGATTGATTTTATTATATACTTTTTTAAATTATCATAGATGGTAAAACTTGTGATCATTTCTAAAAGTCAAAATAATTATTGATCATAGATGCTATATTTTGTTGTCCACCGACTACTATAGAGAGTTTGCCGATTTGTCATTCAACACCTCCATTTTTAAAACGTAAGTTATTTATTTGTACTTTGGTATATAAAAACAAGTATAAATTGTACTAATGGAATAAATACTCCTTCACATTAAACATTCTAACTTTCAAAGTTTCACACGACAATAATTTAACATAAAATTTGAATGATCTTTAAAAATACATCAAATAATATATATTTTTATGGCAATTTTCAGTCGGTTATAAATGCACCCTTAAAGGTAGGATAGAGGGAACATGTAGAACTGAATATGATAAGAAGAAATTTAATTCATATTTACGCAGAAGGCTCATCGCGCCTAAAATATGTGACTACTCATTGAATTCCGATGGTACATGGCAAGGTTTGTTTTCTTCATAAAAATCTTTTATAATTATAGACCCGAAGTTTAAATACGATATGCAAATTCATGATTATTATTGTTACAGATACGATATTTTGTATTCCGGATGATTTGGACAGATATGATGATAATCGCAGAAGCAGCGTAAAAAGTTTGTTTTTGACTGAAAGAAATTATTTATATTATTAAAAAATACGTCATTTTTAACTATTAGTTTACTTAACGAAAGCGATGAAAATAATTTGTTTTCGTTAACGAAATAATATTACTCTTAAAATAAGGTTATTTCTAATTTCTTCGAGAGATAAAATTAGGTTCCAGGCTTTAAATATAATTGGCTTACTTATTTACTCAATTATTTTCTTTCGTCTTTCAGTAGATTTTCAATAGATGAATCTATAAGATTTGATTACTTTTACTTTTTGGTTACTTGGTTACTTTCCATTGCGGGAGAAATAAACCCATTCTAAGAACTGCGTTAAAAAAAATTGCACTAAGAACATGTGCCTTTTTGTTTGTCTTTAGTTCTTATGACATTCTTCCCGTAATTAGATTATAGCCAGGCAATATTTATATATTTACGTTTGCTAATACAATTTTAATATCCCGACTTTTTTGATCTGTCGATGTTTTGATGCAGAATCCTTCAGCCTTTCATTGCCTTCGGAACCTTTCTTTCATTGATTTCTTAAAGATCATTTTACTGTTCAATGTTATATTTTCTTGAGCCCAGGTTGAACAACCCTATTAATGTAGAGGGCGTCTTCTGTTGTATTTGCATTACTGTGAAGACTAAGCAATTGGTTAAGATGTAAGTCTTTCCTCTGTCGTTTTTAGTCCAATCTTGTATCTCTTTTTGATAGATGGCGTTATTGTTTGGAAGTTAACGTCAATACATTTCTTGCGGAAAGCTTGGATCTTAGCCTTTTGTGTGTCATTTGACGTATGCGGATGACTATAATCGCACTCAATGAACAAATAAACGCCATCGACTTTCTAAACATTTTTGCAAACATAAATTAGAAAAATAGGTGACATGTTCCCATGTAAAATATCTTAATCAAAAGTATCATGTCGCACAGAAAGACGCAGAAGATGATAAAAATGTAAGGTGTGATTAATTAATTAAAATTGTTTTAAGAATTTGATTTGCTTGTTCATCGTAACTGTAACGGAAGAATGATTGGAGCACAAATCGAGGTTAGACTTTGCGTAAAAGCTGATATGCCTTTTATGATTGTGCCTGTAGTTTCCTCCTGTCGGCCGACCAGTAGGTTGGTTGTCCTGAGTCAGGACTCCTGACGAGACGATAATAAGTTTTAGCTCACCTACAGCTTTATATAGCTCGTATTCTTTTGTGTTTTTCAGTATCGAGCCTCATTGTGGATATTTGCCGTTTTAGTCTCCATCAATGATAAATCTGTTTCTTAGGGTGCAATATAATATTTCGAACTGTTCCTTTTTAATAGGATGTCTAGGTGAACTGTAAACGATTGATATAGTAGTTAGTAAGCCCTAGTCTTTGACAACTATGTTAATTTTATGTACTTTTTTTTAGCTTAATAGAAATTTCACTGTAGGCTTTCCTGGGCTTGATGTTCAGTTGTGCGTATGTTATATTGCGGAATTTTATATGACTTTTGTTAAGGATAAGTATCTCTAAAATCAACATGATACATATATTTATATGATAATTGCATATTTTTTTAAAAAACGTTTGTGGTTCTTACGTGTGATAGGAAAGACCGTCGGCGTTCCATATTTTGTACTTACTTTGGGTAGCTCCTATAGGTTACACGGTTAAGTCAACGCATTTCGCTATATCCGTCTGTTCTGAACCTCCTCTCTCCCAGGCACAGGTCCAGACGTGCGGCGGCTTTTTTTAACCTGATCTACCCAGTTTAGCCAAGGTCTTCCGATGGGTCTACTGTCATTCGGTCCCGAATCAAAAATGGTTTGAAGGACTCTATTAGTAGGCATCTGTGCCACATGCCCTGCCCATTGGAGAATAGGGGTTCGGGCGAAGCGTGTAATCAACGCTTCGCTATACATATACATTACCTCACGATTGGACCTCATGATAAGCTCATTAGAGTGATCGACTAACATTGAGCAAATAGTGATGTAATATATTGTTATAAACTAATAAAATAGACGGATTGATCACGTAATGTGCGAAATACGCCAAAGTGTGATTGGCGACTACATTCGTATGGAGACTCTTAAAGGCTGACACGCTTTTAGCTCCATATTGTTAGTTTAAATGACTTAGGGATGTAAGTTAGACAACTGGGGTTGATAAATTTAATAAATAAATGAAATAAAAAACATACGTACCTATAACGAAACATTTACAATAAATTGAAAATTCCTTAGTTTCATATCCCCTTTCTTAATGCTCTTTATAATCGATTTTGCTAGATATATATTTGTTGAATGCTTAAATTATTTTTAGGTTGTTTACGTTTTCATAAGTTGCTTATAGAAAAGAAATATACAATAGATGCTGAAATTATTGATACGGATACTATAGATATTGAAGATGGAAAAAAGCCGGGCCCACCAGGACCATCGGGAGCAGGGGGGATTCCAGTCCCACGCGGTGCTTACCCATTTATGGTGAGACACATTGGACAAATTTTGTAAAATAAGTCCCAGGAGCAAATATACATATTATTACACTACACACTCTTTATACAAGCATTTGTATAGGAAGTGTGTGAAGTTTTCATTAGATATTGTTGTAGGGAAAGGATTATTCATGTGGTGCTTTTACATTTGCTTTTCACACGAGACACAATTAAAATGGGGCTATTTGATTTTTTTAAGGTAGTGGAAAATCTATGATTGAGAAGCGAAATTATCATTTTTAAAAATATACATTTTAACGATTGTTGCAAATAAAGCCATTATGCTTTTCTGTACGACTTTATTAATCGCCTTAGTATTTACTTTTTTAAATCCAGAACATCAGGGTGAACTTGGATCGAGACGATTAATCGGATATATTAGTATTTTCAATCTCTCTAATTTGTTAGTACGGTGAATTTTGTTTTCCCCAATCTGGATTTTAACCAAAACTATTATTATATAATAAGAGACCAGGATCTAAGTCACTATAACAACAGTTGATCAATTTATTTTGATATTACTAAAAGCTAAATATAGTGCATCTTCAAAATATTTCACGTATTCGGAACATATTCAAGGGTTACTAGTCCAAATCATGAAATCGCATCTACATGTGTCTTCCAACTGCTCGCTATTCGAAATTGTTGATCATATTTCTCTTTAACCAAACGCAATTGCATCTTTTATCATCTAATAAATAACCTAATTTATTTTGGCATGAAATGAAGAGACAATAATTAAAAATTAAAGGTATAAGTATATTTTTAACTAACTTCGATTGGTACTAGCTATACTCTCGATCTTTTGATGCTCCATATAACTGAGTTCGTCGATTGTATTTTTAACATGTGCCTAAATTACTTTTAGGTTGTTTACGTTCACATAAACTGCTTCTAGAAAAAATTATACAATAGATGTTGAAATTATTGATACGGATACAATAGATATTGAAAATGGAAAAAAATCGAGCCTAGCGCAATCTGGAGCTGGGGGACGTCCAGTCTCGTATCGTGCTTACCCATTTATAGTAAGACACATTGGACAAAATTACGAAAAAAAGTCCCAGGGGCAAGCATACATATATAGTATTTAACATATTTATTGTATCTAAATGGCGTATTTGTATAAGAGGTGTGTTTTTGTATTCCTATTCCTAATCTTCAGATTAAAATCTGAAAACCAGAAATATCTTGTAAATTTAATAATAATAACAATTTATTTTCTTCTTCTTCTTTAGGTGCCATATCCGTTATAGAATAAAGACGTTCTCAACTAGAAATTTTTTTAGGAAAAGGATTATCATGTAGCGCTTTCTCGTTTGCTTCCACGTGTCATGATATTATATTAAGATAGGACTATTAAGATTTTTTAGGTGGTAGAGAATCTATGATTGAAAAGCGAAATTATATTTTTTTACAAATAATTTTAGCGATTGAAAGCTTTAAATATGCTTTGAACTAGTATTGATTGGTACGAGGAATATCTTCTTTTGATGCTCGTTATATGCGAGCTGGTCAAATGTATTTTTAATAAGGGCTTAAATTACTTTTAGGTTGTTTACGTGAACATAACTTGCTCGTGGAAAAAAAACATACGATAGATGTTAAAATTATTGATACGGATACTATAGATATTGAAGATGGAGAAAAACCGAACACATCTATTTATGGAGGAGGAAGAGGGGGATTTCCAGTCCCGTATGGGGCTTACCCATTTATGGTAAGACAAACCTATGAAAATAAAACGTACATATGCAACACTTTTATCAACGAAGGGTTTTCCTTACAAAGGTATCGCGGAATGTGAATGTATATTTCGTGAAACCTGGAATTCATTTATAGGTTGTAATGATTGCAGTACTACAACTACCATGTAACTAGGACTTCCATTAAATGTTTTAAGATTTGATAAATATCTCGTTGCAGGAAAGGCTTAGGAAACCCTGATCTAAGGCTTTTCATTGTGTATAAAAGGAATGTAATAACAGGCTTGTTCTCGTATTAAAATCTGGAATGTAGAAAATAGATCACGGATAGAGGAGTTTTTACGATCAATATCCTCGAGTCAGGTTTTCTCTGATTGTCAGGATTTTATAATAAAGTATAATTTAAAATGGCTAACATAGTTAACATGGCAAACAAGTATGAAATGGCATATATAAAATCGTCAAAAAAATATATTTCTAGTGTGATATTACTAACGGTTATTGTGGCCCAATTTATAACCTGTGCAGATTCTTGTGAATTATAATTTAAATATGTTCGTTTTCCCCGGGAATAATGTGAATACTTTCATTGTGAGTCTATAAACTTGGTTGAGTATTTTTTGTGTATTGTCTTAAATTTTAATAGAAATTATGTCCTTATGAATAGCATCATTAAAGCTTCCGAGCTCTTTTAGCTCGAAAAATAGTCTTTTTCTCTTACATTTTTAGACGATAGAAAAACTCATTTTACAAGACTAGGTTTACAGCACTCTTCAAATTGACGGAATATAAACATATGTTCATATATTATTACATAATTTATAGCATAAGGTGGATTAAAAAGAAATGACGTTTTCTATTGGTTATTTTGAAATCATTTTTGCGTCAAGTAAATGATGATATGAAAAATTGATAAATACAAAAAGTAGTAATAGATTAGTCCGAAATCAGCAAGTCGTTTTAATGCCAGAGCATCTTATTTTTTTAAGAAGCACATTAATTTTTCGATTTGAATTGATTTTTAAAACTATGCGTTCGTAGATTGATTTGCGGAATAAAATTCAAAAATAATTATGAAAGTTATATCAAAATTATCAGTGTTCTCTTTTAAAAAGCTACTTTTCCAGGTCAATGAAATTGCATACTAATAATACAAATAATAATGAAAAAATACATTTTTAGCTACCAATTCAAAGCTACTAAACATTTCTTAAAACTAAATTATTTTGGTGATAATTACAGTAATATCGTTTCGGATCCTTAAATGCACTTTGCTTTTAATACATTTTATGAGATGAAAACAATAAATAATCATCTGTCCACTGCGTGTTAGAAATACAAAATCACTCGAATAAATATCAACATATTTTGGAAAAAATCTGTTCATTTACTTCGATTTTTAACTATTACAATATTAAATCTCCGGTAATCGGCGGCAAACCTATAACCATAAATACAGACGTCTCCGACGCGTTTGGTGACCTCCGTCGACGCGCGAGAGAGGCCGCGTTAACTACCTGGCAGGAGAGGTGGTCCGCGTCTACTTCCGGCCGCCACCTCTTCCTGTTCTTTCAAACTATCAGGTACCGCTTGCAGTGTCGCTGGGTCGTCCCGGATTACTGGACGTCCCAGTTCCTCACGGGACACGGGCGGTTTAGGGCCTCTCTCCGCAGGTTTAAGATTTCTTCTTCTTCGGAGTGCCCATGCGGAGATCCGGTCATGGACGCAGACCATGTTCTGTGGACATGTCCGGGCATGGCGTCCGATCGCGAGGCGCTATTTCGATGTGTCAACGGTCCAGAGTTTGGACCGGTTGGACACGGAAACCTTGTGGCCACTCCCTCCAATTTCAGGGCGTTTAGGGCTTTCTGCCATAAATTTGGGGAAAAATGCATTCCCGGGGCTTTTTACGACCTCGATAGGGTCGTAGAGGCCCCCCCCGGCGGCCAGTAAGCTCAAGCGGGCTTGCAACCTCCCGGGGTCGCGAGCGGAGCTCAATCACCCTTATCCCTATATTTATATGTATATATATATACTTTTTATTTATTTACCTATTACTTTAACTATATTTATTTATATATCATATAGCTAGTCCTAGCTAATCTATCCCCCCGCGCTCAGAGCGCAAGTGGCCACAAGCAGTGGAGAAATAGCGAGTCCTCGCAGGACATGGTTAAAATTAACTGGTTTTACACCTTAGTGTGTACTTTTGTTGTGCGGGCTGGCATGGCCCCGAATAGCGGGGCCAATAAACAGCTCGGGTCAGTGGAGGGTCCCATGTCGTCGTTGCTGCTGTTATTACAATATTAAAGGGTGAGGAGAGTAAAATCCCAAATCTCCTATTTTATAATACAATACAGGTATAGATAAGGCAGCGCTTCTTAAACCTATGTAGTGCACGGACCCCCACTTGAGCAAAATTTCTTTCGCGGACCCCCTCTTGAGCAATTTTTTTTCGCGGACACCCTCGTGAATATTTTTTTTTGCGGACCCATCCCAATCCTTGTGACTTATTTTTTTCGATAAACAAACATTTCTTGATCAAAATAAATCAATTTACAATGTTTTCTGTGAATAATTCGACGAAAACGACGACTTGGGTCTGTGAATAATTCGACGACTTGGGTCTGTTTTTATATGGATCTTTTTTATGCGATTTTGAAGTTATGCGGTTTTTAAAAATAATGGAACCTATTCCTTAGTTTCCTATGTAGTTAAAGTATTTTTTATGCGATTTTTTATATGCGAATCCCCGTGAAACGTATCTATCGCATAAAAACAGACCGACAGAGAAGTGTATAGATAAATGTTTTGTTTGTTCTCGCGGACCCCCAGTAATATCTTCGCGGACCCCCGGGGGTCCGCGGACTCCAGTTTAAGAACCGCTGAGCTAAGGTATAAGATAAGGAAAACGTCATAGCTTTTTTATCAATCCTATGTATAAGACTGAATATGAGCTATAAATACTAATTAGAAATATGAATAACAAGGGAGCTCTGGGGTGGTTACTTCCAAATGAGACTGGATACGCCTGGAAATGTGGTTCGAGCTTAATTACCAGAAACTTTGCTTTAACAGCAGCACATTGCACTGCATTGCCGGATACGAGTGGATTTAAAATGTAAATTCCAATTTACGTAAATGAATATCCTTAACATTAAGTTGCATGAAAAGTACACGTTTATTATTTTTATTTGCAGATTAGAGCCAGTGGTTATAAGATTTGATATAATAATGCTGAAGTACGATCCGCATGAAAAAGATATTAAAATAGATTCCATTATGATTCATCCGAATTATAGGCCACCTGTAAGATATCACGATATAGCATTGATTTATTTTGAAAATGGGTAATTATTTTCCATATAAATTAATTGAATTTGTTAATAACTTTAACTCATATTAACTGAATTTGAAGTTTGAATTGACTATGAGAACGAGGCTTCTTTGAGGCCAGTAACCAAAGCCACACACATATCAAGTACAAAAATAGCATTCGCGATGTCAAATCGTACAAATCCAGTTCCAATAGTTTGAAAAGTTTTTCAAGTCTAAGTTACCCCGAAAGAAATTATTTTTTAAAAACTTAAAACTTTATTTTTTTATCCAATTCTATACAAAATAAAATAGTCTTTATTATTAACAACAAACTTTTATATCTTCTGCAAGTTTTATATATCCTTTTTATAGACTTCGACTATAGGTACTAAAATTCTCGACTACGAATAGTAATAGTCTTTTAATGAATATTTTAAAAATTGAGATAGGTAAAAATTCAAAGGTGCTAAATTAGAAAATGAAGAAACTGGTTGAACTTCTCAGCTTCATAGATTTATTTTTTCCCACTTTTTTAAAGTGGCTTGATGCGATCGTGCATTATCATATTAAAAAATAAATCCTTTTCTATGGAAAAAAACATGATATTTTTTCAGTTTTTGTTTGAAAATGTTCAACAATTGTTTATAAATTTCTACCTTTTGAAGTGACCATCTTGATTGGGGCGTTAGAATGGAGGGAGAACGATAATGAAAAGAAAGCCAGCCATACGGTCCATTACTCATCTCCAATGATAATTTTCAATAAATCTGGTTGATGCTAGAAATGAGAGTTTATTTGATAATTCTTCTATTTTCTGCCAAAGATCTGATTAAATTAAATGTCGTAGCATATCTTTATTGCATAGCATAATACGTTTATATCCTCTTTTTAGGCCTTCACATATAGTTCCAATATGCATCAGTCAATCATTTGTCTATGAACGCAATTGTGAAGCCATTGGATGGGGACAGACCCGTAGATGTATGTATTTATTTTTGGTCATAGAAATTGATTTCACCTATTCGCATAATTATTTTTATAGTATTTCGATGATTAAACCACAATTAACAGTATTTTTATTTGAGGATAATATAACTAATCGGTGATACTTGAACAAGGAGTTGTATATCTCTGATAAGCAATCCGGGCGAAGGTTATTATTTCCTCATATTTTTACTATCTAAAAAACATGGTTTGACGAAATCATTCCTTTTTTAAAAAGTCGTTCGAAAGGATAAAAAGATTTCAGCCATTCCACTTTCAGAAATTTATTCAAATTCACGCTATTTGGCATTGATTTTTATTCACACCAAATAGCAAAGTTATTCAAGTTATTGGATAATTGTTTAACATCTATATTTTTGTTTACAGCTCAATTATATTCAGAAATATTACTGAAGGAGAATTTCCGAATTGTAGACAATGATGAATGTAACGAGCATTACAAAGACAGTAGTAGGCTTTTTCCAAATGGAATAATTGACGGTCAGATTTGTGCAGTACATCCCAGAGGAGAACAAGACACTTGCAAAGTATATATTTTCTCATTTGATTATAATGCATTACGATTTGCATTAAATTGTAAGACTTTTGGGGAAAAAGTTTTGAGACATACTAAAAGCTGATATTAAAACCTCTGTTTAACCATTATATAAAGTTTCTCTCATATAATTGTCCCCAGAGGTTACATATTTTTTTATTTAAACCTTAATTAGAATTTTGACTTATTTGTTTTACTTTTTATACAATAATTTTCCTTTCTTGCTTTCAGATAAATAACTATTCAATTATTCTGATTTTAGATTAAAAAAAAAACGTTTTTGACTTTGATTTCTCATTTGAGGGACGAAATAAAATTTCTTAATGCACATTTTCTAAATCATCTGTTGCCAAACATATTTTGATAGTAATCATTGCAGTAAACTTCCAAACGAAATTTAAATATTATGCAAATCATGTACATATAATATATATCTTCAACATTAATATTTAAGATCAAACGAGATGAGTATTTTTTTAATGATAGACAGAAAAAATCAACGGCAATTTACAGATAATTAAAAGCAGTTGCAAAACTCGTTCTCTTACCATAACACTTCTTACAAGAGTCACCCATATCATTTGACTAAGATGATATTCGTCGTATTTATATATTTTTATTATTATAGGGTGACAGTGGAGGACCATTAATGAACAATGACCCGGAGCTCTTCAATCTTAAAACCTTAATTGGAATAATTTCTATAGGCAAAGGTTGCATGACAAATGCTCCTCCAGCTATCTACACGAGAGTCAGCTATTATCTTGACTGGATTGAAAGCATTGTTTGGCCAAACAATCAATTAGAATATCTCTATTAGAATCTTGCAATCTTTGTAAATATGTTAAATATACTTGTTGAGTGACCATGGACAATCCTCAATGGGCATCTTTATAAATTACATACAAATTAGCTTTTGAGTTTCATGACATACAAAAAACGATATTATAATGCTACCGCCTCTTTTTCGTGGTTTATTTGTTATTTTTTATTATAAACATATTACAAATATAAATGTATTTTAACATAATGCAAAGGAATAATTCGATCTAATAGTCAAAAGCATGTTAGATTTTTTATTAAGTTGTTAAAAAAATGTCTTACGTAATTTCTACTTTGGTAAAAATATTGAAAAAAAACCCTAATATGAAAATTGAGTAATCCATTTAAATTTTAATAATATTATTATTATATTTTAAGAAATAATTTTGGGGTGGTGAAATAAGTATTCTATTGTAAGTATTTGTAATTTTATGGAAATAAAGATTATTTAAAAATGATTGTTGAAGTATTTATATCATTCTTGTAATTAAAATACTTTAAAATGGTAATGAATGCTGTGACTTTAGCGAACAAGAAAATGTTTAACTAAGTTTTATTTCTGATTGGATTGAACATAATTTGCTTCATTAAAATGATTCAAAAATGCACTACCTGGCCATTCGTACTTTTATTTGACTTTATGAATTGTCGCTAATCATACTAAAGCATTTAAAAATAATCCCCGAAAACAATCATAGTTTCACGATTCAACGAATATTATTTGTGGTTCTACGAGTTTTTTTGCAATGACTTACAATATTATGGCCAAAGCAGACTCGACGCAATAATTGAACTTATTTGCTGCAATATTGAATAATATGTCAAGATATATGAAATATATGAGGTTTTCAATAATATTTCACATTGGAGAGTTGCTTAAATATAACCTTCATTTGTGAAGCCTTTTTTCTTAATAGTGTGGTCATCAAAAATAAGCTGAACCGGTTCGTCGTGGATGTGCTATTTATACAAAAACTCGACTTAACGAATGCTTGTATCAATGCTATGCCTTGAATCATTCAGTTGACCATAAACTTCGGCAATATTTGCACCGATAAAGCTTTTTCACCGATTTCACAATGAAAATAGCAAAAATTATTTTAACAATATTTTGTGCAAACTATCAAGCAACTTTTGTTAGTTCTGAAGGTCAGTATATTATAAAGATTGGGTTTTTTAGATTTTGTGCAATTCGCCTATTTATTTATATTCCGCCGCCTGTAATTCCGCTTATTTAAGACCAAAATAAAATGTATTAATATTTTGTATTACATATAATATAATACAAAATATATTTTTAGTATTTCATATGAATTATATTTATAATTATTTTATAATTATTTTTATTATTTTCTTTATATTATTATTATTTGTTTTATAAAATGGCGTAAGCTGTTTATAAATAAATAAAATAATAAATAAGTAACACTCAATTTATCGAGTGCAACTCTGGAGGTGAGATTAATTATCATATTGTGGATATGACAACGGAATAAATATTTGCAAGATATTCAATTAAGTAAGACATAGGTTCTCTCATTTTGTAACAATTGCCTTTGAAAGTAATCATTTTACTTTTAAGATTTTTTAAAATAAGTTTAAGCTTTGATGAAATAAATTGTTAGCGGATTTATTAGCTTGCTAATCGATCTTTGATCAGAGGAAATGTGATGAAGAAAGCTGCATTAATGATAATATGTTGAAATCAAACTAGAAAAGGAGGACGGATGAAGCAAAATATCCCAACCATAATACCATTTTGGAGGAGTGTGGGATTACATCAACTTTTTTCAGATCATATCTTGATTTATCCACCACTATGCTGGTGGTTTTTAAAAGCTCGTGTGTCTTTTTAAATTTAACAATAAAAGTATTTTTTTTTCACAAACATTTGGAATTGATCCATTGCTTCGCTTTTGATGTATTTTTGCCATCAATCTACAGATGGATATGTTACCAAAATACTGCAATAAAATAAGCGTTACGTATTATGGCAATATGTAAAAGATTACATCATCTTAAATATCAATAGTTTTTTTGGTATTGCTTAAAAATTGGAAACAGGATTTTTTCATTCGGTATTTCCTTCATAGCCTAAATAAAAAAATAAAAGCACAAAGGCAGTAGAATATGATGGGTACTTAATAGCATTTTTTATGGTAAATCATTATCGTCACATGTGCTCAAGTCTTCAATATTTCAATGACAACAACAGAAAATAGTTCTAAAGGTTCATATACATATAAAACAGAAATATGATAGAATCGTAGTTTACTATTGTTATGATGAATAATTGCTTCCTTTGCTAGCTTTAAGATCTATCTGTCTATTTATTGATATTAAATGTGCTCAGAAATGAATTCCCATTTTATTAATAAGTCATAGACATCTCACCAGATGAAGAAGAAGACTTTTTTAAGCGTTCATCCTGGATTAGGATTTTCATCAAAAAAATAACATAAAATGTGTGACGTCTTCATCGCAAGTCTTGGAGCTTAACATTAAAAATAAATAAATAGTAATGTCCGCAATCAATAAAACCAATATCTAATTTAAATATTTGATTCCTGATATTTCATTATTTATCCTTTCATGCCTAAAATATACTTCATTCGAGACGATTGAGAAACATTATTATTAAATTTACACTAATCCAATTTTTTGCAGGTTTGGAGTCGGAAATTTTTTATCCACAATGGAATCAAAATGCTAATTTGAGAAGAGATCGCCTTTCAAAACCACCGTTTCTTAAAAGTGAGTACAAATAAAAAAAATCAAAAAATCAAAATTTCAAAAAATCTTTATCAACAGCCGACAATTTGGCAAATAATGGCTTCTTCTACGTATATTCATGAATATTCATAACATTCAGCGGCGCAATGAAATTTCATTTCAAGGATATCGACATAATTGAAATACAGCATTGTGTCTCAGAGGAGTTAAAGTAAAATTAAAATTATAATTATTAAATATGACTGGAATCAAATTGATGAGTTCTTTGTCTCGTGTTTAATTTAATCGGGCTGATGATGATGAAATCAACCTTAATTGCACATATATCGAAATGCTTTAAACTATTTTCAGTCGGTGATAAATGCATTCTTGCTGATGGAACAGAAGGAACATGCAGATCAGACTATGATAAAGATAAATTCTTTACATATCTACATATAAAAGGTAATCTACCTGTTATATGCAATCACTCTTCGAATTTTGAAGAAGAATCTTTCGGTAAGTTTAATTTTTATCCGAATATCTATATAACGCTGAGAACAAAGTATACTTCAATGTATTCTTTTTAGACATTTTCTTTCATTCAACATAAAAGTTCGCATGCAGTTGATTCTGTGTATAACGACTTCACGTTTAAAATCATATGTCAAAAATATGGCATACATGTATTATAATTATAAGGTCGTATACATCATGGACATTTATCATATTCTACCGAATTTTTATCACATTGATTTCCGTTGTAAGAATGAAAAATATGAAGTGATACATGATTATAACACCAAAACATCAATATTTTTTCTGGTGGTTATTTTAACTGTATTGTAGCGCCATAGAGTGGATTTCAAATAGAAATGTTTCATTAAAAGCTTTGATTTATGTTATATTTTCAGGAGATTTTATTTTTGTTCTGATTCGTTACAGAAACGATATTTTGTCTTCCGCATAACATAAACGTTTTTGACGATACTCGCAGAAGCAGCTTAAAATGTGAGTATATATGCGATCGATCGGAAATAATATTCATAATATTTCCGACCTCCCAATTTTAAACCCAACTGAACTCATCAATTATTTACCGTTTTAACATTTTGAATGAGTAATATTTTTATTTTCAGTTTGTGACAAAATTTGGCCGGATAATTATGGTATTAACGTTCAAAAATGTAGCGCATATATTCCTGTGCAACAAATAGGTTTCCCGTATATGGTAAGATATATTATATTTATAACGAAATACATAGATTTTAGTAGTATACAAAGTATATATATAATAGTATACAAAGAAAACATCGTAAAAATTGCAGTTTCCGAGTAATGTTTTTTGAGCTGCGAGTCGCGATTTATTAGTTTGATTCGTCTTAACCCTAGGTTTATTGTATCCGTTAATTTGACGAAATTTGAACTTCATGGGCAAAATAAAAAAAAACATTTTGTAATATATAAAAGTTAGAGTTACTGTGAAAACCTTTTCCAATTTTATTCTAAAGAAAAACTATTTTTCATAAAACCTTATACGTGCATATATAGCAGATGTGATGGCAATTCTTTAGAATGGTACTCTCCAAATAGTTTCTCCACAATGGGAGGCAGTCATTCAATCAGAATTCTTACAAATATCTTATAAGCAATATTCAGAAGGGATACGCGATTGTAGTTGAAGCCTAGAAGCTAGGGGACCCAAATATTCGTAAAATCAATTATTCGAATATCGAATATGAAATTGGTGAAATATTCGAATATTTTATATATGTATACAAGGGCGATTCAAATATACCCCGGAATTTTTCTGTATAAATTATTAGTGTTATATAAAAATACAAATGGAGCATCTTATTTTTCTATAAAGTTCCCTTCATTAGAAATAAATATATTCCATCGGATAGGAAGGTTCTTGATCCCATCACACAAAGAAGGCGAAAAGTATCATCCTCTGTTGCGAAAAGCGTTTTCTCGTAGACAAAAGCGTGAAATCAAGTGAAATTATAAGGTTTTTGGTTTCAGCGAAATCAAAAAGATCAGAATTTTATTTACATTTGTGTGTAGTGCATTGAACGTTTTTACTTTTAAAATTGACCTTGATTTCTTTTTTATTGAGCCCGTTGTCGAAAAAACCTTCTCAGTTGTCGTTTGGTTTTATCGACAGTAGAAAATCGAAATATTTTTTTGAAATAATCAATATTTTTGAATGGTTTTTAATGAAATTTATACTAATTCAATAAAATAATTTCACTAAACTTAGCCCTTTTTTGCGTTTCTTTGTTGCTATTTCGATTGGCAGAAGAACATCGAGAAATATTTTCAAAAAATATATTTCTTCATCAGTAATAATTTCCGATTTTAAGTCCTTTAATGATTTGTTGACTGATTCAGGGAGCAAAATAATCTTTTTGCAATCATGTTTATTGAGTTTGATCTTGTTTTAGCTTTCTAAATTACTTAACAAATAATATCCGATTTATTTTAAAATTATACGAATATACGAATTTTCACAAAAAGGCAAATATATTCGAATATCGAATATTCAATTGGGACCTCTACTAGAAGCCTATTTCTTCTTATGGATAATACAATACCCATCATTAAAATTGATTGTTTATTACGGAGTTGTCTCAATTTACTAAAAATACGAGGATGATTCAAATATAACCCGGAATTTCTCATGCCTATTTCACAAGGGAACTATTTGGAAAAATAAATCAAAAATAAATCATTAAAATGTAAAGACATTTTAAGATTCAGCAACGTTAAAATATTTTTTTCTACCAAAAATATAACGACTCTGGTGAGCCTTTTGGCGCTTAGTTTTTCCTGCGGATTCCTTGGATTTTAAGCTGAAATATTAATTATTATGCGGATTATACTTTTATCATAAGTATCATCAACATTTCTAATTATAATTAATGTTGAATTTTGCTACTAATAAATTTAGTCTGTTACACTTTCGCTATTTGTGGTATGTGGTAATATACTAATTATTCCTTGTATTTATTGAGTATCTGATTTTTGTTTGTTACTTCTATACTTATACAAAATACTATATATTTGGTATCATCAGGGAGCCCTTGGATGGTTATATCTAAATGGAAGCGATTACCATTGGCGATGTGGCGCGGCTTTAATCAGCAGTTATTTTGCAATAACAGCAGCTTCCTGTACTTTTGTTCAAGACACGGGCATATATAAAAGGTATCAATCCTCACACAAACCTATGAAATTTTAAAGCAGTAACTTCCTATATATCATGATTTTTATTACAGCCTATCACCAGAACTCATTAGATTTGGCGTTAGTGATGACAATTATAAAATAAAACGTATCTATGTACACCCAGAATATAAAAAATCTGAACGATATCATGATATTGCGTTGATTGAGATTAGGAAAAGGTATGCATTTCGTACTAACTTTATTTTAATTTATAATATTATTCCAAAAGGTAAGGCAAAACTATCGATACAAATATCAATTCAAGCGATAATACTGGCGTAAAAAATCTTCATTAAAAAATAACTGATAAATAAATAAAATGGTTTCGTTATTTTAAGTTTAAAGACGAATTTCAATCAAATGTTGGCATTTCTCAACAGTAGAAGATATTTACTGTTGTTATACAGTGAACAAAGAAAACAGCAATATTTCACGCGACTATTTGCTCTGCGAAAGCATGGATACGCTCTGATTATGATTTAGTTCATCATATGTCGTTGTAACGACTGATTAAGGGCAGATAATGTATTAATATCATTCAAAAATATGATGAATCTGTAGAGTGACTAATGAGTTTAGGTTTGGTCCTTAGCCCTTTAAGCATCATTAAGGGAAAAATGCATTTAATAAAACATACTTACACTGTGATGGTAATTAAGGTTTTCCTTATTAACAGGCCAATATTAGTATGGAGACCAAAACCAGATTTTTATTTTATACACCCGATATGTGTAAAACAGTCTTTTGTATTTGACCGTAATGCTACAGCCATTGGATGGAATTTTATTCCTACATGTGGGTATTAGTACATTTATTAATACATTTAATTATTGATTTTTTATTGCGAATATAATTATCATAGCGTAAACTTCTATTGACATTGATCAAAACTGCTTTAGCAGCTATTATTAGTGTCAATTTATTTATTATGCAATCATTTTAATTTGATAAATTTTAGTTTTTTTTTTGTAGATGGTCCACATATTAAATATTTATCGAAGGAAAGTACTAAGATTGTAAACAATGCTGAATGTAATGTGTATTATGCGAATGGAGACAAAACTCTACCAAAAGGAATTATAAATGGTCAGATTTGTGTAGAAAATCCAAGTAGCAACCAAAACTTTCAGGTTTATATTGTACTTCATTTATATAAAGATACATTTACTTACATCTAATTTACAGCATATTTCATACACGACACACACTCAGAAACATTTTAATAGAAATAATAGAAAGTCAGCACAACAAACATTTCGATCAGTTTACTTAAAGTTTCCTAAATACGTTACAATTCTAATGGGTTCCAAACGAAATTGACATCAATGCATTTCTTAATTTTAATATTTCATTTAAATTTTCACCAATCACAAAGCATATTTGGAGATCTCTTGGTCCAATCCGTTGTTTTCTTCTAGATTTTCCAAATTTTTTTAGATAACTCTGAAGGCTTGACCAGAAATTTTATTGGAAAATTTAACAATTGCCATTGATGAACTACATTCATTTTCATTTTTTCAATTGCATACCACTTAGGAACCTAATTTTTGTTTTCTGACTCACTTCTACAATTATTTAACGTTTAGCTAATTTTTTTAAAATTCTAGGTCCACAAAGTGAGTATGTTGATGACAAAATATGACCCAGAGTTCTTCAATTTCAGTAGTTTGATTGGAATAGACTCTGCCTGCTGTGGGTGTATAGAGAATGATCTTCCTTGTGTATATACCAGAGTCAGCTATTATCTTGATTGGATTGAAAACATTATTTGGAGATATGTATAAATGGAACTATGATCCAGAATAATTACCACCAGATAAATATGTATTATAATTAATAAGCAAAATAAAATTAATTGATTAAATAAATGAATATAAAACATTGCATTTTTTAAAGAAGTCTTTATCTTTTAGCCTCTTGAAAGTCAATGCAAAAACTCTTTAAATCTCCAATAGTGAAACGTTTTTGCCATAATGATGTTGGTAATCTTAACATTAGGTTAATCGCATCTGTAAATTTGACGAAAAATACATTCTATTATTTCTTAGTATTTTTGTCGATTACTATTTATGAAATGAAATAAATATATAACCAAATGTATACCTATCTATTCCGATACGCGACAATTTTGACGGGTGAAATAATTATATTTAAATACGACGATGAAAAAGGTAGTCACTTATTATTTAAGTAAAAAATTGAAACAATTTAACATTTACTTACAACACTAACTTGTACTTCAATAACAAACAATTGAGCAAACAAATTGAATGGGAGCGATGGTTTTGCATGGTTATTCAAGTAGAAAATTTCGTTATTTGCGTATGGAACTAAAGAGCCGCAGCTTCACATCCAAAGAGCCGCATGTGGCTCGCGAGCCGCTGATTGTCGACCCCTGGTATAGACCAAGGAAAAATACACTTAATGAATGTTGGTGCACTAATTCCCTACTAGAAACGTATTTTGGGAAAACAATAAGTCGCAACAGATTTCAACAAATTTTGCAATAGCCTCATTTTTCTGATAATGACAAGATTTCGACAGATATTTCAAATTGGCTTCAAAATTCAAAACATATTTGATTATTTCACAAAAAAATCGGGAAGTGTACACATCGTTTCAAAAGCTATCTATAGACTATACCATAGAAATGGTATCTAAAATGTTTAGTTTATATTCCGGAGAAGATTGTAAAATACGGAATTTATATGATAACTTACCCCAAATATTGAAAAATATATGATTGCAACCATAAGAAACCGTATATCGGCGAAAAGGTGATAAACTTATCCAAATATGAAAAATCAATAATAAGAGGGATGTTAAAATGATTTCTACCATATATCAGACAGAAAAGTTTGTTTGTTTGTTTCGGAACTTGATCATGTGTAAACCGTAAATAAAATCATCCCCTAAAATGTCGACATAAGGAATTATTTGAACCTTGTTTTTGATCAAAAATTGTTTTTTTTTTTTTAAATGAGCCAATGGAGATCGTTATTTGTAGTCCTTGTTACTTTCACAATCGACGGTATATTGTATTTTCGCACTCTGAGGGCTAAATTTAAAATTACTTGTTTAACTCTTTCAGACCTGGCATGCACAATTGTAGACATATTTTTTTTTATATTCTCCTTATTATACTTTAGACACATGGAATTTACAAAATCCATCGGATGAAAAAAATAATTCAGTTCTGAAAGAGTTAATTTTAATACACACGTGTGTTTTATCATCAATATTTATATCCACAATAAAATTTAGGCATGTCTGAGGTGAACCTTGTTTTATATTCTGCCCAATATCCTAATTAAAGTAATTTTCGCATTTTTCGCTGACATTTAACTACTTGATTTGTTTGTATTGTTACATGGATCTTAACCAAAGCCAACTGCAATGGATCTCAACCAAAGCCATGGATCTTAGCCAAACGCAACAGATGACAGACAACGACTAACTGGATGGGGGATCATTATAATATTCGATCCCATTTCCTGCGCTGCCGCATGGTCTGTTCCGGGTTGCCCCGGATTAACCACACAGAGAGTGTCTTCCACTTATCTTTTAGGTTCACAAGAAATGCTACGCGCAGAGCGTTCAGGCGCCCACCCCTTTTACTTCGCGCCCTCTAGAGGAGGCGAAGTTTCTGCAGGAGGACCAGCTTCGGACTACGTGCACCCGAAGGTGCGATGGAGAAGGAAGGACGAAGGTTATGCTAAATCAAAGGATATACTAAGGGGGCTGCAGCAGATAACGGACTGCAACCCTTTCCTCATGGTACTCGTATCGGTTCGGCCATTTGTAGTACCTAGCCATGGAGACGAGTCAGTACGAGTTTGAACAGCCTAAAACTGTTTTCCCCTGAATACCTGGGCTGTTGAGGATCGTGGTGAGCCTTTGACACCGTCTCCACCAACTACTGTAATCGGTTGTTCCACACACCCCAGCACCCGGGGTCAAACGCAACAATATATTTTTGATTATGGTGTGCTGCGATATTTTGAAGAATACTTTGGTGTGTCGTGAAAGATAAGAGGTTGCAAAGCTCTGCTATCGCAGTCTGAAAAATTATGCAGGAAAAAAACATTACAAACAGACATAACAAACAGGTTTTCATATCAACTTTGTGCATCAGGAATGTGCTCAATTTTGTAAAAATAGTTTTCATATATCCTTGTAAACCAGCTAATGGGATAAAAATATTAAAAAAACAGTGCGCAGCTAATGTGTTAATAACCGGTTTACGTTAAATCGTCTCTCAGTTCAACATCAATAACAGTCACCTCCAAATTGTATAAGAGTGCGGTGGAAGTACGCTTAAAATCATCAGTTGTTGATGTGTACACTAATAATGGCGACAATCAAAGTTATTTTGATATCATTATGTATATCGTTATTAATCTCTGGGACATGTTCTTTGGATCGTAATATACATTTTAATTTGCATTGCTATCTTTAAATTAATATAGACCCAATCAGAGGATTTAATCCCATATTTATTAAATTATCCTTTCAAACTCAAAAAGTAAACGTATAGATTTTCAAAGAATGTATTGATGTTGAGTCAGTTGCGTTGACTTTTGTCCAAATCATTTTGCTTTAACAAAAAAATATATATTCATATTTGATGTGCTAGACATCCTTAAAAAATCGAATTTTCTCATACAGAGTGAATTACAAGTCGCATCACTCGTCGTAATTCGTCGTCGTGTAAGGTCACTTATTCATAAGTGACCTTACACGACTTAAATAATTAAAGATTTTTTCAAATGCTTTGATTTTTCAAGGGTTCGATGATGGAAAATTGCAAGTGGGTGATGTATGTAAACTTAATGATGGAAGATTAGGAATGTGCCGACTGGATTCCGATTGCCTAAAATCAGTGCATGAACTTAATAGCACTGGAGTTCGGCCTTCCATTTGTGGTTATCAAGGTGAGATGTATCTTTTTTTCTCAAAAATGTACATACAGTTGAATTATTTAACATTTCATGAAGGAGATTTCCATCTGTTTTATATATCGTTTAATTTTTTTTCTGGGTAATCCATTGATTCCGATTGTCTAAAATCAGTACGTGAGTTTATTAAACCTAGAGATCAACCTTCCATTGGTGGTTATGAAGGTGAGATGTATCTTTTTTTTTCTCCTAAATGTACTTACAATTGAATTATTTAGAATTTCACGAAAATGATGCACCTATTTCAATTTCATTTAATTTGTTGTTGTTTTGTAACTCAAAGAATATCTGGAAGAAACTAGCTTCTGTCTAACACCTCGGCTTAACAATGAATCCATGGGTAAATATAATAATACGACTGATTGGTAAAATTTGGGATCATTCCTAAAAGTTGAATTTATTATTAACATAGATGCTATATTCTGTTGTCCACCAACTGCTAGGGAGAGCTTGTCGGTGCTTCATTCAACACCATTGTTTCTTAAAAGTGAGTAGTTTATTTAAAGTTTGATATAAAAACATCAAGTATAAATTATACTATTATAATGTGATGCATCTCTTCTATCACTTCTCTTCGCATAAAACATTCTTGCTTATTAAGTCCGCGGACCCTCTTATTGAACAGCATTTCTTTTGCGGACCCCCTCTTAAACAGTTTTTTTTGCGGGTCCCATCCCAACCCTAGACATTTTATGTCTTCAAATTCTGACTTTCTGCCTTCGATATACGTGGTTTCCTATTTCGATTTACTATTACCTGGTATTTATGCCAAGAACGTCCTAGTTTTTCAATTAAAGGTTAGTATTTTGACAACAATTTCTACATGTAGCGGACCCAGTTTTAGAACCGCTGATCTATAAGAATATATCGAATAATATACATTCTTAAATGATAATTTTCAGTCGGCGATAAATGCACCCTTAAAGGTGGGATAAATGGAACATGCAGAACTGAATATGATAAGCAAAAATTCAATTCATATTTACGTAGAAGGCTTATTACGCCCGAAATATGTGACAACCCTTTGGATTCTAAGGGCACATGGCAAGGTTTGTATTGTCCATATAAATCATCTATAATTAAGGATAGAAAAAAATAAAATGCAAATTGAAATTTATTCGTCAATATTGTTACAGATACGATATTTTGTATTCCGGATGATTTAGACAAGTACGATGATAATCGCAGAATCAGTGGAAAATGTTTGTATATTGACACGAAAAAAAATTATTTTATTAAAAACACGTCATTTTTTGGGTGATTTGGAATGCCGAATTGCTGCATAGCTAATTAAGTCGTATATATTTTTGTGTCCTTACGTTCCTTACTTTCCTCCTCGAAGACCACTCAAACTCTCACCACTTCCTTCATCTCAAACTCGCTCATAGTAAGAGAGGTGATTTGCGTATTATAAAAAAAAATCCTTGGGCGGTTTTCCCTGGTCCACCGACGCACCGCCGAGAAGATTTTTGAATTATCTTCCCGGAAACCAAAAATATCTTGCACCACGACCAGCAAAGTTTCGTTCTAGTCCCTTATCATGTTCGATCTAGCCGAGACATACATTTGTTTCCTTCTTTGTCTCCCTCCTCGCATGTTTGTAAACATCCCTTCTAGCATCCATATTTTTAATAACTGATTATATTACTTTTAGATTGTTTATATTCACATGGATTACTTGTCCAAAAAAAGTATACAATAGATGCTGACATTATTGATACAGATACTATAGATATCGAAGATAAAACATTGATTCCCATTATAAGATTTGCAGGGATAGGTGGGACTCGTGTACCGAAAAGTGCTTATCCATTTATGGTAAGACAGATCTGCGAAAAGAAAAATTCAGGAGCAAACATTCATATGCAGCTTTTTATATTTCTTTTTATTTGGAATAAAAAATGTTTTTTTAACGATGTAACTTTATAATTTTGCTCTTGTATGTCAATTGCTAGATTTGGATTAATATATATTTTAATATCATAAAAAGCGGGAGAAAAATTAGCGAATCAATATATTTGAGAGCTCAAGAGTCATCTAGGACTAATAATTTTGATTCAGGGCTTGAAAAATATAACAAATTTTAAAATACCTAGTCAATAACAATTGTGCTGGGTGCAATTCAACAACATATTGCCAAGCCAAGTATTACCGATTGACTTCATTTCTACTTAAATCTACTTGCTAAATGCTTATGAATACTTTACATTAAAAATAATGCATAGTCGACGAGGAAGTCTGTCATAAAAAAATTATAATAACGATTTAAACCCTGATTTTGCTATACTTAGAGCAAGAATTATAATTCAAATGTATTCGTTTGCTCCTGGAAAAGTGTAAATATTTTTATTGTGAATCTATAAATTTAGTCGGAGGTCCCTATTTTATCTTAAATATTAAATAAGGTTTCTTAAATTTTTTCGACCGCAACTCCGAAATATACTAGAGATTGATTTGTGCGATACAAGAGTGTTCTTGGAATTAAACAGCGCTGATATAATAATGCTGAAAAAAAATACAGAAATGCTATATATTATACTATTTCATTTTAGAGATTTTTAAAATTATAAACTGAAATCATTATTCCACTTGTGGAATGACACGAATAATTAGTTCAGTGTAATCCTGAGCCTTGCTGAGAGCTCTTTAATCTTTCTTTGAAAGACAGTATCTATCTGCTTGTAGTCGACTCTGAATATTACTATACATTAAAAAGTGCAGCTACTAAATGTAATATTTTAGGCAGCTTGTCGAAAACGAAATTAATACCTTCATAGCATATTGCTTGAAAACGATTTTTCTTTCTTTACTTTTATCCAAAATGAACAGAGTGATTATGTGTGTTTTAAAAAACCGCAATGAACACCTATTCTCTGCGTGCTTAAAATATAAAATTGTTTTAATATTTGAGAACAAGTTTCTGATTAACTTTGACTACTTTAGGAGGATAATACTATTATTTAAAACACGAAGGTACCTAAGCTTCCATTTTGCTTAACGGCTGCATATCGTGCAGCCTTTAAGCAAAATGAAAGCAAAGTTCGGTTGTATCGCTTGAAATATTTCTGGTTTTTATGATAAGAAAAACGTCATGACATTTTTATCTATCTTATGTGTAAGACTGAATATAAGCTACTAATATATTATATATACTAATGAGAAATATGAATAATAATAAGGGAGCTCTAGGGTGGTTACTTCCAAATGAGACTGGATATTCCTGGAAATGCGGTTCGAGTTTAATTAGCTGGAATTATGCCTTAACAGCAGCACATTGCACTGCATTGCCGGATACAAGTGGATTTAAGATGTAAATACCAATCTTTAATGATTGGATATTCGAAGTTACACGGAATGTATTAATTGGTATTTTTTAACTTGCAGATTAGAGCCAGTGGTTATAAGATTTGATATAATAACGCTGAAGATTGATCCGCAAGAAGGAGATATTAAAATAAGTTCCATTATAATTCATCCGGAGTATAAGCCACCTGTAAAATATCACGATATAGCATTGATTTATTTTGAATATGGGTAATTAACTAACATAGAATCAGTTGATTTTGATATTCATTTCAGCCCATACTTGCTAAAGTCGGCTTTTATCTCTTATATCGGTTAACAGGCATTCGGCACCGGGAAACTCCCTTTCTTTCTGGTTGATAAGAATACGGATTCACCTATGGGTACCTTAATTGGTTCGCATATTGTGTACGTGTAACCTTATGCTATACATTCCATATGCCATTGCGGTTAGACTAGATTAGGTTAGGTAGGTTGTGCCCACTCCCGGTGGATGGTAACCTGACAAGATCGCTGAGGCACAACCACAAAAGGGAGACGAACCCACAAAACGAGCGGTCAAACTCTAGATTCTCAAGGATCGAAATGAGCTTCCACATCACCGAAGTACTTACAGGTCATGTATGCTTTGGTTAGTATTTTCATCGAATCGAGAACAAGCCAATGTAAAAATGCAATAAATATGGCGACAGTGCGGAACAAACCACACTTACATTCGAGAAGAAACATTCATATCATCGGATATCACAGAATTCCTTCTAGATACCCTCAAAGGATGGTGAGCTTTCAAGGCTTTCATTGATGCAGCACTACTGGCCAAAAAAAGCTGGAATCGAAAAGTAAAACCAGTGAGGCAACAAATTCTTAGCTCATAACGGCAAGACCCGCGGCATATATAGTTACACAGGACAGGATACAGAATAAAATAACCGACCCTAAACTGAAGACAACATAACTAAAAAAAATATGTTTTTATTAATGCACAGCGTAATAAGTCTTAATCTTTTTTCAGGCCATCCTCTATAGTTCCAGTATGCCTCAGTCAATCATTTGTCTATGAACGTAACTGTGAAGCCATCGGATGGGGACAAACTCACAGAAGTATGTATTTACGATTGGTTACAGATAATTATGGGATTTCACTCTTTCGTATAGTTATTTGTAATTCCATATTGTCGGATATATATTTTATGCGAACCCTTTGCATACATTTGCGTAAGTTTAGATAGCTAGATTATATTACAATTAACATACAAGAGATACGAAATTTATTGCTTTTACATATTTTTATTATCTGAGTGACACCATTTTGAAATTAATTTATCTGGGTCTGATGACATTTATTCCTTACTTTTATTTTTTGATTACTGAGAAATTATTTAAAATTCGTTTTTTTTTAGAAGAAACACATTCAGAAGTACTATTGAAGGAGAATTTTCGAATTGTAGACAATGAAGAGTGTAATAAACATTACAAAGATAATAGTTGGGTTTTTCCAAATGGTATAATTGACGGCCAGATTTGTGCAGTACATCCCAGAGGAGAACAAGACACTTGCAAAGTATATGTTTTCTTTGATTATGGTTAGTGTTATGTAAAAAGGGATGGGAGTAAGAAAGCAGAGCCCTCGAGGGCTGCATCTCCGACATGCTAACGCTTCAGGATGGCCTTTTTTCTATAGGAGGGGAAAATCCTCAATGACATTAATTTGCCATGAGAGTTTGGGATTCTTAAGCACTAAACCCTCCCAAACCCTTGTCACTCCAGCAACCCCCTCGGTATTCGTTTTCGCATTGCTTTAAGGGGTTACATGGGTTTACTCGGCGAAAAAAAGGTCTATTTTCAACAATTTTTTTTTAATGTAAAAATTGAAATATTTTATTCAAACTTTTTATATTCATAAAGATTTACATTTGAAAAAGAATTTTTGAAATTTTCAAAGGAAAATATTCAAAACTCCGCCATTGTGACGTCATTTCCCGTGACCCTCCAAAAAGCGTTTTGACAGTAGAACTCATGACAGAATCATTTTAAATTAAAAAAAAATATCCTTATTTTTAGTTAAGACTATAAACTAAAATCTGAACGAAGGAAAAAAAACAAAAAAAAAATTTGGATTTTTGGTAGACCTTTTTACAAAAAAATGCAAATTTTGGTGAAATTTGCTCAGTATATATATTTTTTTTAATAGTTGTGATTGAAAAAAAAAAGAGTCCTTCGTCCAAGTTCTTGTGAATTATATCTTGAAGGTTAGTGTAAAATTTCATCAAGATCGGTTAAGTAGTTTTTGAGAAATTTTGACAAACAACTTTGAAAACACAGTTTTGAGAAAAACGCGTTTAAAGTTTTGAGTAACAATAAAACTGGTTTTTTTTTTTTTTTGTAACTTACATTGAATCGTCGATTCCTGGGCTATAAAGTAAAGAACCTGCAGTAACTGCAATGTCCAGGGCATCCTTTTGCTCTTGTCTATGATGAATCCTAGCTTCGCGAGTCTCGCTCGCTGATTTTTTTTCGGCTGCGCACATACGGTTTTCATCTGAATTTCGGACATATTCGTGGGAATTTCAACCAAGTTTTTAATCCATACCTTGCATAAATAATAATGAAGCTAATGTTCTTTCATTAAAAGTGCAAGTAGCGACTAATGCAGCAATATTAACGATCTTTGAACCAGCAGGAAGTATATTTGGAGTAACCTTCCAGATATAGTATTTTGGTTCAAGCTTTCATTATTATTTTGTGTGAAACCACCAACACACCGCTCCAGAAGCTCATTTTTACTGAGATCTTCATAGATAGGTTTCATTGCAGTCAAAACATAATTTGGTAATGGAGTATAATCATGTTTGAATGATTAAAGAGTGTTCGTAGCCGATGCTCGCTGCCAAGCGCACCAGGAGTCTGGACCTTTCGGGCAATTTCCGTGCTGAGGATTTTTGTCTGTAGAGCTGTAGTGATAATATGTAGCCCATATAGCGTCTTTCCTTTTTCCGCTGACTCAAAAAATTCTTCTTATTGCCAAACCATAATAAACAGTTAATTTGTCAATTAATTTACCAGTAAGTTTACCTTTGCCAGAAAGAGTTTTTTTTTCTAGTTTTTTTACCGTTGACTATTTTTTCCTCAGCTATTTTGTTGACTAAATCACGTAAATGGGTACTCATCATCTTCTGCACATGTCCAACGTATTCTTTTTTGTTGATAAGAAGATCTTCACCGTAAGGTTGGGCTTTGAGAATACCAGAGTATGTTTGACTAACTTTGAGCACGCACCTTCCCTGGGTTGTATCTCAGAAACTTTTATTCGGATCGACTTAAAAATTTAGGATAATATTCTCAAGATGTTGTAGAGATTAATAAGATAATAAAAAAAAAATCGATTTTTTCAAACTGCGAAACCCATGTAACCCCTTAAAGGGGTCTATTGTCTTATGAATCTTACTTCATATTTCCTACTTTACTCTCTGTACTATCAACATTTTATTTATTTATTGGCTTCATTCTGGACTTGATCTGCCCAGATAGAATAGAATTGAGTTAACCACGTTAAGCAGCCTTCTTCGACTCGTCTTCGGTCTAACGACGCCCTTTAAATGAATTATAATAGCAGGTGTAAGGGAATGGACAAACTAAAATAAAAAAATCGACCTTGGGACTCCTACTCAACCTAACTGACAACTAAAAATTCCCGATACTTTAACTTAATTTTTCGACTTTTGGTCAGCTTTTTGAGATTTTGTCTCACTGTCTGACGTTGGGTATATAAACGCTCAGATATTTGACGCTTCAAAAATATTCGATTCGATATCCTTGAATGCTTATATTTGGTAGTTTATCTTTTTTCTTTTTTATGTTGTATAATATACTGCTTCGGTTTTTTTCCACATGGAACTTGTATCATATTTTTTTATTGTTAACAACTTTGCACTTCTGCACAACTTACATGTTTTGGTAGCAATTGACGCAGTTTCCTTTTAAAAGAAATACAAATAGTATACAAATTATTATTCAAGATCAGGAAAGCGAGGTACTTTTTTTAATTCAAGAAAAGAAAAATACTAGTTCCTTCTACATGTCATTTCTGACAAGACTTCTTAATATAATTTAAATCATTTTCATTGCATGAATGATTTATAAACATGTTTTTATTACAGGGTGATAGTGGAGGACCATTAATGAACAATGATCCAGAGCTCTTCTACGTTAAAACATTGATTGGAATAGTTTCTATAGGCAAAGGTTGCATGTTAAATGCTCCTCCAGCAATCTACACGAGAGTCAGCTATTATCTTGACTGGATTGAAAGCATTGTTTGGCCAAACAATCAATTAAAATAACGATGTTTTATATCTTGCAATTTTTGTAAATATGCTAAATACAGTCGTTGAGTGGCCATATAAAATTCCTATCTTTATAAATTGTCTCATCCCAATTTTTTAAAAAACAATATAGTAATTTTGTATCAGAATACAAAAAAATAATTCGACCCGAATTCTACTTGGAACTTTTATTTGGAAAGTATCCTGGAAAAAAAAAATATTTAAATTTTTATTATTTTATAAAATGTCGAAAAAAATTATTATTTTTGGTAAAACAATTTTGGTAATTGTAATTTTATGAAAATAAAGATTTTTATATTATTATTAATGAAGTATTATTTTAAGAAAACTGTCACCGTTTTATAGTTACGCTTGCAAATCTGTTAAAACGATTTCACTGTTCACGGTTCACGGTTCAACTGTTTTTTGAAATTGTCAACTACTTAAATGTTAAGGGCAAGTTGAACGAATTTTGTGAATTAGTGTGAAGTAAAGTTGAACAATGACTGAACGAATTTTCCTTCTCCGTTAATATATTTTTGCACGTGAAAAGACTATTTATTTTTGTAGGACTACCTAAGTAAATGTCACATCGCTTACGAAAAGACTTAATTTATTTTTACAACAATTAAAAAATAAACAGTTTTTAACCTTACAAAAACGTGATAAAAATTGAAATGTGCTCTAAGGTGATCCTAGTGTTCAATTTAAGATACACAATGCTAAGTAATAACAATAATATATGATTTAGTTATTGAATTTACAACAAGATTTGATGATTTTCAGGAATTTACTTTAGATTTATCTTCAGTAAGACCACAATTTAATTACAGTTGGGACTGATTAATTCACAAACAAATTTAATTTCAAAGAAATAATTTGCCAAAAAAATAATAACGAACTTTTATGTTTCGTTAGATTTAGAAATACTATAAAAAAATTGAATATGGTATTGTAATATTTGGCATTCTTTGGATCGTTTTTGCTATATGAAATTATGTTTTCTTTAATGAAAAAGCAAAATTAAATGAAGAATAATCGATGAACGTTTAAAACCAGTTCTACGAAGTGCCACTATTGAATTGAATCCCAATATTTATGATATCATGATTCAGAAAAATTCCAAATTTTAGTACTTATTTTATTAATACATATTATAATTTAGTTATTTAAGTAGTATAATATTTTTTAGGTTTTGATTGTTTTTTTTTTGCTAATTTAAATATGTAGCATTGAAGATCAGTTGGTGTATTTAGATCATTAACATTTTCCCAATCGTCTTAATACTAATTTTTATTTATGCCGATTTAAACGAATTTTGGTAAACATAAAAAAGATTTTGAAAAAATTAAGCAACTTCACAAAAATAGATATAAAGTCGTTTGTTGTCACAAAATATTTAGCTGCTTTATGTACCATCATCGCTCGATTTAGCATCAATAACAACCACTTTCGAATTTTATAGAGTGGGCCATAATTTTTTGCTTTTTTTGAATATCTATGGAAAAAAATTAAGATTCTATTTACATAAATTATATAACTATGCACATCTTTATTAAACCCTAGGAAAAGTCTTTTCACATTCAAGTTATATATTTTAAATTGTTTTGCTGGCTTAGTTATGTCTATAACAATTGTCAACTTTCTTATTGTTATCAAATTAATATATCTATCCAAATGTCTTGATATCTCGCCACCTGTTTGTAAAAGAGTTCAATTGTTGTAAACATATAAAATTACATTCAATGTTTATTCGAACATCTCGTCATTAATATGCAAATAGGTCTTTCATCAAAACAGTTATTATCTACATTTATCGGCAGTCAAACTAATATATCAATATATATTAATCAATGTCCAGCCATCTTAACACATCTTGTGTGGGATAAGCTTTCACTATTTCCGCTGAATACTACCAGCATTCAGCGAAAAAAGTAGTTCTACTCGGGACTTGTTTAATGTAAGTTTGTAAAAAGGGGCTTTTGATCGCGTTTTTTTTAAAGGCTAAAAATTTTTAAAAACTTACCTTAATCCAATATTTTGAATAACCTATCGGTTTCATTTGCAAGGATTAACAGTTACGAACGTTTTAAGTAATTAATATGATATATATAAACATGGCTCGCGTAAATCTTAAAAAACTCCATAATTATAAGTTTATATTTAAATTAAAGAAAATGTAATAAAACCAATGGTTCTCAACCAGAAAAATAATTTCCCTGTATTTTTATTTTTTATATATCTAACCTAAGCTAATGTACAAACATATATTATAGTAAAATCAAATGAAGTAGTAAAACAAAACCATTTATTCTTAACATTTATGATTTGTATTTATATGTAAACGCTCCTTTATTTATCGCGCTTCGATGCTTTTAACCCGCTACGCGTAGACATTAGCCGCCTAAGATGTGTTAACACTAAAATAATGTAAAGCCCCTATGTACTTTTTTTTGCTTTTAACTGTATATATGTATGTATCAAGGCTTGGTTATTTTTTATCATTTCCGTTTTATTTATATCGATTCGGCTGCGGTTTTCATTCCGGAAAAAATAACGGTCTTACTGGTTTTCGGTTTTGCTCTGGGTGATTCATTATATAACTTTTTAAATCTTTTATTTGTATTAAAAAGTTATTTTCTAATATAATTTAGAAAATTTTATTCCTTCATCTATAATAAGCATTTTATATGAATAATAGTGTCGAATTTACTCTCTTTAATTGTTAATGATTCGTTAGTTAAACGTATTATTTTCCATCTCTGTTTCCCCTATCTAGGAGCTAAGAATTTACAATTTATTTATAAAAAAAACTCTTTCTAAAAGATGAAAAATTCGCGAAAAACAATGAGTGTTAGCATTACCATTATTGAACGTTTTTCATATTTTCCCAAAAGCAACTTTACCCGACATAACTAATTTGTACATTTTTTTCTTAATCAAGACTTCTAGCTAAAGAAGGTGATATGGGTTAAAAATATTTATTCGTATAACATGCAGATATTAAACGATCAATGTGGCAATCAATAAAGGACGAAATGACAGTCTTGTATAAATTATCTGAGAGGAGCCACCGCTTGATTCAACATGGACCGATTGGATGGAGCAAGTTATAATATTTCATCATCAGAATGAGCAATAAGTTTTATTTAATTAATACATTAATGTAGAATATTACATTTATTAATATGAATGTCGTTTTGTACTGCACACTCGTCAGAAGTTTATTTAAGAGTAGAGAGAAAGTCATGATAAGGAGGGGCATTTTTGCTGTTGTTATCTGCTGCCACTATTCTTCGTTTCGTATTTGACGCCTCTTGCTGAATATCAAAACTAAGCCATTTTTAAATAAATGAAAATTGTTAATAAATCTAATGTGTTGGTACTGTCCTTCCCTTTGGAGCCCCTCCCTTTTGAGGCTGCCTGCAGGGAAACAAGCAGCTGCGGACAAAGAAAACTCACATCCCTTTCAGAGCAAATTAATGCTATCGCCAGTCAAATCATTTATGAGGGCAAATCCCTACGGTATTTAGGTTTGATCCATCATTGTCCTCTTCGTCGTTAAATAAGTCGAGAGGTCGACATGTGCGATTCTGCTACAAAGTGGTGCTCTTCGCATTGGAATCCACTTGTGCTACATGAAGCAACGGCGACGAGGATACGACGTTACCCCGAAAGTTATCCAAGTTATACTTCCAATCTCACAAGTAATATGCTGATATTTTTTTCATGCACAGAATTTGGACACTACCTTTATTACGCACCCAAAAACAAATATCCTACAATGCCGATACTCGGTCATTACAAATTTAAGCACACATCAAATTCATCATTGCATTTAATGGTACAAAAGGCGAACATTTTAGCAAGAAAAAATATATTTATATATTATATATACAAATATCAATTATATGTAATTATGCGAGAATATTATAATTGGGTTCTTTTCTTCTCTCGGAAAATTCTGAAAGAAAATGACAATTTATAGGCGACCTCTCAACATGAATATTTTTAGAATTGATGTTAAACAAATATATTACCTTAAAAAGCAAAAATAAAATATTTCAACCAGACTCAGAACAGAAAATCCCAAGCACAATCCCAAAAGACCACCACAGTTGGCTAAAAAGTCTACGACTCCATATAGTTCAGATCTTTTAGAAGAAATGAATTGCGGTTGTTTAAAGAATATGTTAACTTTAGTAAACTTTATACTGAAATCACACAAAATTTGTACATGGTTCCATAAAATAAATAGTTAATGTCTGTTTGGCTATACATACCCTACATTTTCCATGTCTTCATTTTCTTCAGCAGTATAAAAATAGTCTAACTTAAATTTATACTGCGACGTAATTGTTTCGTATTCGATTGACGTGCAAGCCGATAAGCATTTGCATTCACTTAAGAGTTTTAATGCTACTTCTTTATCCCTGTTAAGGGGGGAATTATCGAAACTTTCCAAAGTAATAGCTTGCGTAAAATATTCTGCTGTAAATAAAGTACAATCAAATATATTAATTGAAAATCTAGATTTTCCATGGAAAACTCGATTCATTCTTATCATTGTGTAATTAATGTTATTCCCATAATGACATACAAATCCTGAAGGAAATAGAAATACTCTTAGATTATATATAAAGTATTTTGGAGATGGAAAACTCAAAGGAGATTGTTTTATTTCTTTAACGGATGCAAAAACCATATCGGCACAATTTCGAATAGATGTTTATATTACTCTTAAATTCTCATCTTGATCGATATCATCTAATATTTTTTCAAATTTTCGACCAATATAATATGCTTTAAATATTGAAACGATTCGTTGATCGGAGGGTTGTATTATAGACTTAGTGTTTAGTAGTATATTGAACGGATATCCTGATGCATTCTCCAGTATCAATCAATAATATTTTTAAATGAAGATTCTTTTTCTTCATATAAACTTCACATTTCATCATTAATATTCGCATTATATAAATAAATGCGCTCTTCGGAATGCAAATTGGTTTGATTCAATCAAATGTAGAGAAGTCGTTCGGTCTTGATTTTCGCATATATTATATTATATATCATCAATGCGTTAATAGACTCATTTTTGAATGTGTATATATGGACATCCCTTATCTTCTTTTTTGCTTTATTTTTACGTCTTGTCATATCAGGATCTTAGCAGGTCTTATTTTTGAACTTGTTTTAAATTATTCGATAACATTCTTCCCTTGAACGATTTATTACAATACCATATTTCAAATGTTTAAAATAAACTTACATTTAGCGAGACTTGCACAGTCAGTCAAACTTATTGCACAAATATTTGTTGTTTCATTGCCTGAAAAAAAAGTAAGCTTTATACTATTTTTCAATAATCATATTATTTTTTAAATTTTTTGCTGATTCTTACGTATTAAACCGAAGGGCACACAATTGCATACAGCTAATGTATAGTTCGATAAACATTCTAATTCACAGTGTTCCTGTGTGTATTCTTTGAAAAATCGCAAGCGTTTTTCGTCTGGAAAGTAACATTGTCTCCTAAAATGTATCAATTTAATCAATTATATAATATATAAAGAGCATTTTTATGATTGATTTTCAAAAATGTACTTTTCTGGTTTATAACTTTTCAATCCATCAGATGTGGTCATCATTGTTGGTGTGACGGTTGCTGTGATTTCCTGACCAGCTCGTACCGAAAAATACGATTGGAAAACCCTAGGAAATGTATTTGGCGGGTGTAAAGAAATCTATAAATGAATATCATCAATATTAATTGATAACCCTAGCATTCCATACATTTTCACATTTAAAGGTCAATTTTCCAATTTAAATACCGTAAACCCATTTCTGGGGCCAGTACATTTGGGGTCATTTTCATGTTCTATCCATGTTAAGCCTAATGAAATCCCCGAGCTGTCACCTATTCCCTGTATAAATAAAATTCATAATAGATTATATAAATAAAGCGTTTATGATTATTGGCCAAAAACAATAAGTGTAATTATTACACTGGAAAACAGAAACCAAATGATCTTAATTGCTACTGAAAATCTTTTAAAAAAATTGATGAGTAATTTAGATCACTTATTTTATCATTTTTTATCTTAAAAAAATTCAAAAGACAAAAACTATTGGATATCTATATATATATTTATTAATTAATTATTAAAATATTAATAAATAGCCGGGTGTTCGATCGCGTTAAGGTTTAACCTTAACCTTAACGCGATCGAACACCCGGCTATTTATTAATATTTTAATAATTAAAAATAAGTTAAATATGGTTCGCGTAAATCTGAAAAACTCTATATATATTTATATATATATATATATAAATGAATGTCTTCGGGATGTCCGGTGTCCGATCCGGTTTTGCTAAGGTAAAAGAAGCCTTTAGTCAAGGCTATATAGTAATGCCCAACCTTGGATGCATCTTCACACATAACAAATCAATGAATAGCGAAATAAACTCCAGAATTCCACACGATATGAGGTGCTATCTTTGCCTAAAAAATATATCAGGGAGAAATCACTACCGATGAAAACGAACATCAAAATTTATAAAACATTAACAATTTATAGTTCGGGTTTTCCGCGCTAAGTTTCGCCTAAAGTGCAGGAGATTTCGTAAGAATTTCATGAAACTCTATTTCTTTCGTAAAAATTATATAATTCTTAAACCAGCTAATAGATTGAAACGAAAATTTAGTGGTGCCTACTAAAGAGCAAAACAGTGGTTTTCAATGTGTGGTACGTGTATCAGCGTACGTAAAATTATATAAATATTTTTTTTTTAAATTAAATAGAATAAAATAATTACATAAATATATGTTATATAGGGTAGGGAAGAGTTTTGAGTCTCACTTGCGGCCTCGAAAAAAAAGATGCGCGCCCACTAATAGTTACCGGTCGCAAGGAAGGGTCTCTACGACCCGACGGAGATCTTAGAAAGCCACGAGGATACATTTTCCCCCAAAACTTTTACAAAAAAGGGGCCACAAGGACTGAATTTCGGACTACTGACACAACGAAGAAATGCCTCGCGATCAAACGCCATGCCCAAACATGTCCACAGAACATGGTCTGCGTTCATAAACTGATCTCCGCATGAACTCTCCTAAGTTGTTGAAAACCCAAACCTAACCATCGAGGCCGTAAATTGCTTATGTTCTGTGAAGAACTGAGACGATCAATGCTCCAGGACGACCCGGAGACATCTCAAGCAGTGCCTAACGGAGAGGAAGAAATTGAGAGGTGGCGGCCGACGACCGACAAAGACCACCTCTCCTGCCATCTAAATAAAACCGCTTACTTGACGTGACGACGGAGATCGCCGAGCGTGTCTGAGGTATCCGCCTCTATCTGGATTTCTCTGAACCTTTGGGATTGGAGAAAATATAGGAAGTCTCCTATCCGACAAAAAGAACAAAGTGAAAAACGAAATTTAGAGTGCTTACGTGGTTTAATGCTCAGCCTGCATCGTATCGTACATTGAACAAATCAATAGATATATCACCCACGGGATAACAGTGCATCAGAACGCAGTCTTTAAATTGAATTATAAATCAGCAGTACACGAACATGGTATGAAGAACGATCATCACATCAATTTTGCTGGTACAAAAACCATAGCAACCATCGAAAATTTCGACATCAGAATTGCGAGAGAAGCGATGGAAATCGAAAAACGAAGAAATTCCACATTCAATGGACGAGACGACGGCACTAGCATACCCAAAACTTGGCTACCAATTTTATTGTATATCTACCGGCAGATATTCTGTGTCCTTGTATCCGACAGGAGACTCGAAATATCGGAAAGATATATATTTGAAACCGTGATGTACCTATAAAATAATTACTAAGCGCGATCGTATACCCGTTTTACAGTGCAATTAAAAATATATAAATACTTCCAATAAATTTAATTGAAATACATACACTTTATATATTTAAGTGTGTCATTGCAACGCATGCCGGGTATTCGCTAGTTTAAAATAAGACTTATCCAAGACTGGAGCAAGAAGTGTAGAATAAAATGAATTCATAATTATATTTTCTTTTTTATCTTACTTAAGACCTTTTGTTAAGAAAATAACAAAAGGGTTATAAATATAATGTACTTAAATTTCCAAAATTTACTTACCAAGGCTCTAAACGGATATGTCTTGACTGGCGATTTTTGATAACCACCACTCAACGACCATCCTTCACTTCTATGTTCGTTTTCGAAATATTTCTTATTAACACTAAAAAATTAAATACAAAATATTTATAAATGGTATTATCTTATTATAAAAGTCATCCAAAGGCAAAATTAATGAGATGTAAAAATATACTTCACGATATAAAATGAATAAACTGCAATAGAACCCCATTGATTTTAAAATTTAAAGCTTAAAAAAATTTATTATGTTGCATTTTAATTCAGTACAAATGATATTATTTCGAAATATTTCAAATAGATTAAAACCAATTAAATGAGATGTTTTTTTTTCATTTTTTTTATTTAGAGCATAGGTTCACAACCTTTTTCCTCCATGCACCCTTTTAAGAAGAATTATTAGACAATAAACTCAATAACCAAAGCAAACCAATAGTCAATCCAAATCAAAACCAAAGCAATAAACGGGATCTATCAAAACTTGGGCATTGGGATATAACATATATCGAGGCTAAAAGATGGAATGGGAATATTGATATTGGCACTATTTTTTCGTTTAAAATAATCATAAACTATCCATTTCTTGTTCCCAATTATCGAGGTCTCTTCTTTATATCTTTTCTGTGATTTTTCTTTCTCTGCTTGTGAAAGTTCTTTCTCAAGCATATTAAAAACTATCCTAAATTCAATTAAAACATTGATACAAAAGTCTTTTTCTACCATTTTTATTGCACAAACAAAAAGAAAAAAAAATAGTAAAAACCTTTCATTTTTTTCTTTGAGCATGGTTTTTTTGTGTTTTGACAATAAAAACATAAATAAAATTAAAAATAATTTTTATTTTTACGTTTCAGTCGAGAATTATTCATACCATTCGCGCCAATTAGAGACTCCAGCAGCGAGGCGATTCAATGATCAGCTAATTACCACATTTTGCGCCAATGTATTGTACATATTTTTCTTTGTATACTTTTCAAATTAGCGTTAAAATACACTTAAAATTTTAAGAAGTTCAGTTGCTTCTCTCTCTATAAAAAAATCCGCCAAAAATTGCCTGTTTAAGGCCATTTTCGTTATAATTTGATAAGTTTACTTAAATTATTATTATTAAGTAGTTTGATGTTACTTTTGAGCAATTTGGATGATGATTGATGAAAAAATTATTGATCTTCTTGGTGTTAAAAAGAAAAATATGTAAGCAAACGTGCCCAGAATTATGTTACAGATATGAAAACACGCATAAATAATTGATCGGGATAAAATATTGACGCAAATAAAAACATTTTTCGTTCATGTAAACATTTATCAGATTTGCCGAAACTATGTTTTTTGATACCACACAAATGTCGTTATTGTGTCCAATAAAGATGTTTTAAGAGTAAAATCGAAAAAAAACTCTTACGTGTCCTCTCTGAAAATTTCATCGCTCGACAGCATATTAATTGTAAAGCATAATCCTTTTTCGGTCAAGATGGGTGAGATATAATCCGTGCAATTCTCTATTTCATTCATTAAACAATAGAAAAATGTATCATCCAATTCAGGAGCTACCTGGAACATTAAAATAAATTATTCTTCATCAAAAACAACTCTTTAACTTCTTCAATTTGAAATTTTAATACAAATACTGATCTTACACACAACCATTCTCTTATAATAATAGATAATATTTTTAACCACTTTCAATGGTCAACGTCAGCCGAACTTTCCCGATATGTTTTGCTTCGTCTCGTTAATTGTATCGAGTTCTTCGGAGCATGGCAAAAATATCGTCAAAAGTTGCGATGAACCTTAAATATGCAAATATAATGCAACAATCATCGCCCAAAACGAACAATATCAACTGGTGGACCATAGCATATTTATTGAAAAATAGAAAAAATTAACAGTTGTCAATTTGTCGGTGACATTTCATGCAAAGAGTTAATGAAAAAGTCACAGGAGACTGTACGAAAATGGCAAATGGACAAAATAATGGCAAATTAAAGTAAAATAAGCAAAAATCGATTCACATGATTTTCAAGAATAATAAGCTTAAAGTAGTGAAAATAAAAAATAAAACAAACTGTACAAATACTGCCAAATAAATAGGAGTGGGCCTAGATATGTAAATTCGATGGAAGAATCGTGTAAAAAAGATGACAATGTTCAGAAGATTTTATTAGTTGCTTGGCAAAAATTCAAAGGTATCGGTATCGAGAAAATTAATAGCCTATTATTTAAACCAGCATAGACTTATGATGCTCAACAATTGGATGAACAATTGACATACGAATAATATATTTCAAAACACATAATTAAAAAGCTTGACAATTGCAATTTAAAAACTGTTCAAAGCATCGCTATATGATGAGGGTTTGGGGCTCCCTTATCTTACCCTTTCTTAGCTACCCTTATCTCTGTAGCCCCCAATTTCAGCACAAAGCAAACATCCCATCCATCAAAGATCACTTCAAGTACCTTTCTATCAATTTCTTCAATTCCCTGAAAAAAGTTCGTTCCCCTTATAAATTCGTTTTCTTCCTATACAAATAATTAGAATCGCCGTCCGAGAGTGATTCTTGGGTGATCATGGCTTTGAACTATTATTTTTTTCATTTCGGTTTTAGTTTTTATTACGTTCAAACATTTTTGGTTCGGTTGCTGTTTTCATTGCGGGAAAAATAACGGTTTTACCGGTTTTGCTCCGGGTTATTAAATTTTGATATTTTTAAATGTTGTCAAAACTTATTTTCTAGCATAATTTAGAGCATATTATTCCTATTTCCATAATAAGCACTCTACGTGAATAATGTTGTCGAATTCAATAATAATTAATGATTCGTCAGATTCGATATTGCTCGTATTTTCCATTTTTTCCTCCCCTACTTAGGGGTAAAAAATTACAATCTATTATATGTCTAAAATTTTATAATTAGCATGTAGTTGACAAATAACATAATATGAGTAATAAATTGGTATTGCAAACGTACGCTGAATACGGAGGTCACTTTGTTTAGATGACGAAATTGCACCCTCTCATTCTCTGTGCCACCCTCTCACGTTTATGCGTACAGTCATATGTACTCGGTTTGTTATCTTTGGTATGGATGAATAGCGCATTGGTCGAGGGCTTCCCCGATATAACTTTTATATGATTAGGTCACGTATTTGGGTCCATTTGTACGAGCGTGCACGTACGCAAAGTGCTCTTTATACTCATACTGCGTAATGTGACAAAATTTAGTCGCGTGATGCTAACGAATTGAGGGTTGTCTGTAACGCAGATACGAGACAAATGAAATCGCATCAATAACCTTAGATTAAAAAGTAGAATGTTAGAAACTAAATATATAAGATGTGGAAAAAGTTCTTCAAAAAAAATTTTGACGTTCACATTGATTATGAAAATTATAAAAGACTATGTCTCCAGAAAATGATTTTTAGAAGCTGTTCTAAAGCTGTGCCGTGTCTTTTATGTCGCTCATCAAGAATATCTATAGCAAGTGATAAGACAGAAGCCAGTTAAATGTCTTCCACCTGCAAATATGTTACATTTGAAGATATTTTAGCTATTCTATCTTGTACTGATTTAGCGGATAGTGGCTAATCTTTGATTTTTTTCAAGATTTCTGGTTTGTTTTTGAAATCACGAAACAGTTCTTCAGATACACGTATGAAGCAATCTTTGACATACTCACCATCTGTGAATGGTTTGCCTTTTTTTGCAATTTCTAATGATATCGCAAAGCTTGCCAGATTAACATTACTTGTAGATTGCGTCCAGTTACTTAACATGGGACTTGATTGCTGTTTTTGTTTTTGGAGCTCGTCGACAACTTTTTTTCGTTCTTCGTCGGCTGAATATTTACTAGCAAATTGAGTATGTTTTGAATTGAAGTTTCTCTCTAAATTTGATTTCTTATTGTGTGCAAGTTTTTCGTGGCAAATGAGACAAGACGGGAGGCCATCTGAGTTGCATATGAAAGCGAACGACTTCGTGCAATCCCGATTGAGTTCTCGATGCTCTTCTTCATTTTTCCTTTTTTGAGTAGATGCCATGCTTGGCTAAAGCTGTGATAAAGAGCCGCAGCTTCACATCCAAAGAGCCGCATGTGGCTCGCGAGCCGCTGGTTGCCAACCCCTGATCTATACGAAACAACTATTTCGAATTACTAAAAATTGGCAAAGATTTGGGGGTTTTTAAGAATAATATATGATTTGGTAGACCGTGCCAATTCTACCATACATATGACAAATTTATTGTTTGCCCCCCAGCCATCTAATAAAATATTCAATTTTGAATGCTTTCCAGCAACTCTCAACGTTGATGTAACGAAATTATCTGCTTTCGGTGCTGCTGTCATAAAATTTTTTTTGGCAGATGACTCGGTTATCGAAGACGAAAATATATTTCTAAAATAAATACATCATGAATTACTTTGTAGATTTCATGTAAGAAATAGCTCGTATTCAACCGATACATGTTTTCATTTGTACCTAATTTTTCTTCGGTAAGCATAGGACTGCCTTAAAAACTAGTTTCGATTTTTCTATGTTGAAGATGTCACAATTTGGTATATAATTTTATAAAAATTAAGCATTTGTTATTAAAACACGAATATTGAAAAGTATACTTTCCAACAATCCCCATCACAATTGATCGCTATAGCCGTGATCTTAATGTATTGATCATAAAAACTATAAGATCGATTTAGAGAAGCATTAATAAATGATGCATTTAAAACAAACCTCTAATAACGTATTTATCGCGGATTCTTTTAAAAAATCAATTTTTGGAATAGTGGTCAAGTCATAACCCCCTCCCTCACACAGCTGGGCTAATATATTGCATTCCGTTATGCTGAAAAAGATGTATAATTTTATTATGATATAAAACAAAATATTTTAAATATATCAAAAATTGGTTTTACTCTTCTGGTGTTAATTCATCTCTCAGGCATTTGATTGAAAACAATTCTGATTTTCGAAGACGTAAAATCGGACAAACTGTAACGGCAGGGAAAGGTATCTGAAATTAAAAACTTCAATTAAATTGTATATATTATGCCGTATTTTAATAAACGTACATTTTAATCTATGATGTAATACTATGAGCAGAACTTACGAATTAACCATATGACAATTTTTTTTTTAAATATATACAAAAAAAGATTTTGACTTTGACACCCAGTTTGCCAGATTTTTAAGAAATTCCAGGTCCAAAATATCTGCCAGCAGTTTATGCATTACCGATTGTGTACTTCAATTCATTTTTAGCGAAGAGTTATGGCAGCTAATTCTAGTTGAGAGTAATCGATATGCCTAACAATATATCGATTCGAAATCTCTCTCTACTCATTGCAGAGCGAATATAAAATTTAGTCAGAATTTTTCATATGATTGAATCGATAACGCCTTTAGAAATATAAACAAATATAATATGGGTTATTTCTCAACTACCCGGAAATTAGGGAGGGTCAAAACCAGGTAATTCAGTCCCAGTCTAATCCGGCGCCCCCTGTAGTCCGACATCTTAATACAAGTATTCTACATACATAGGGTAAAGCTTCGTCGTGTGAAAAATTCAAAACTTGTGATTATGGATCGCCTAAATTGTAATATAACAAGAGCAGACAGTATAAATTGATCATCTAACAGCTTTAGTTCATTTAATAGTTGTGTTTTGGCGTGTGTCATTATGACAGTCTGGCAACTGAGTGCCATTGGGCTTGGGAGGGGAGAAGGCTGAAATATAGTGAAAATTCAACATAATTAAGTGATTGTTTATTTTACTAATTTATAGTATTACTTAATTATGTTGAATTTTCATTATTTTACAATCCTCTCCCTTCCTAAACCCAACGACAATTAGTTGTCATACTGTCGTAATGATAGTCCAGAAACACGCCAGAACACAACTATTAAATGACTCACAGCTGTTGGATGACCCTCAGTTTATATTGCCAGCTCTCAGTCTATAATGAATATCTTTGTATGTTGGTAAGTGAGTACGGCGTAGGACGATCCATAATTTATGACACAAAAAATAATCGCGAGAATATTCAAAAGATCGTCTCCACCTTTGATTGTGGGCCAGGCCAGAGGCAAACTTTTTAAGAAAGCTAAAAATTCAGAGGTGGAGGATGCTTTATATAAGTGGTTTTTTCAGGAAAGAAACAGGCATACACCTATTTCTGGGCCCATATTGGCCATGAAAGCAAAGCTGTTACAAGAAGATAACAAAAAAGACTTTGTAGCTAGCAAAGGATATTTAAAACGTTTCAAAAATCGTCATGGAATACTTTTGATGACGGTAATAGATTTTTTATAACTACTATGGCCATTATATATATGACGTTAATATAAAACCTTGTATTATTTATGTATATTTTCATAATTTATCAGATTACAAGTACAACTTTCTAAAAAGTTCCGAATTACGAGGGGTCGGGAGCAGTACTCTATAGTCTGCCTTCACAAAAACTTGCTGCATAGATATGCAAAAATAAGATCCAAGACCGAAATTTATTTTACTTTAATTTATTTTCATGAATCTGTAATGCAAATTTATAAAATAGTACTTTAGGACGATTCTTTAATTCGATGTATCGTATTTTATCACTCTAAGGGTTATCTAAATAAAGTTGCTTTAGTGTATTTAGTATATTGAGTATATATATATAAGTCTCCGACCCAATAATTTATGTCATACCGTCCATATTGGAGTTGATGTTTCTGCAAATGAGACTATAACCGGAGATGTATCCCATTTGATCCACAAATTATATATTAAATAGCAGCAAAATGACAAACTCATTATTAACATAAGTGACCACAAAACCCTGCAACAAATTCAATGCATTACACATATACAATCAATACATAATAATAGTAAGTTTTGTATTTCTTTATATAGAACCTTTGAAATACGGAGCCATCCTCATCTCCCAAATATTGTATTCCATGAAGAGAAGTCTTCGACGTATATTCCTGGAGGCATTCGTCTATCTTGAATTTTTTCTTCCTTTTCGTCGGACCCGCCGAGATATTGCGCTCATTCATTTCTAGGATTTGTGGGTTATCATTATCTCGGAACCTAAAAATAATAGACAATTTGATTCTATACATATCTCTCATACTAAAATATTGAGAGAACGCTATACACATGTACTGAACAAAAAATACATATTGGAATCCATTTAGGTATGAATAACGCCAGCCTTAATTGTTAATACAAATATTTTTAATAAAACGCCTATAAATATAAAATTGTTTCTAGGAAAAAAATATTTAACTAAATTTGTTTTCAATATTAAACATTTCTTTTATAATTTAACATTAAAAGGAAATATGTAATAAAAATACATATTTTTTTCGACTTCTTAATTCTGATGCATCGCCTTAAAAAATTTATTTCCATCTTTTCGATTTATTATTGTGTGGCAACCGAAGCGAAAATCAAGTTTTGTTGTTTTGTGCAAATTATATTCAGATTGATTGTGGATCACCAATTATGTAAGCCAAAAACATTGTTATCATTTATTTATTGGTAAAAGTACTTTTTTTACACTAAAAACACGCGGCTTTTTATCAAACCGGCGGCGACTAAGAGGTTAAGGGGGTCATCCCGTGTGATGGCACTTTTTTGACGTTTTATTTGGGCTTTTATTTGACGAACTCAATAAATATACAATTGCGAAATTTTTATCACATCTTTATTCATTTTTTAAGCACATTTTACATTTTTTTAAGAATGAAATAATTTTTCATTGCTGAAATACACGGCAACTTATACACTCATCGAAAAAATCGTTTTTTTCGGTTGCCACGATTGCGGGCAATTTTTTTATCGGATATAATCAATTTTCTATAAAATATGGACTATTTTTTAATGTCAGGATTATTGAAAAATATTGAAAGGTAAGTTTTTGGCATCTTATCAGACTTCTTTTATATGAAAAATATAATCGCCTTAATATAATGTATTTTTTCCAAAATTTACGGAAGTTTACCAAATTTTAAGATCGACTGGCCGATCGCGATCGACCAATTGGGCATGCCTGTATTATGGATACGACCCAATAAATACTCTTTTCGTCATGGATGTTGGAAGCTATATATTTTTCAACGATCAAAAATATAGACTTTCCGAAAAAGGAGATTAATAAATTATACATCGTTAATGCAGCATCTCCAGATATTTTAATCGCGGACCATCAATAGTAAATTATTCCATAAATTATTTAACAAAAATCCATTGTGTAAAAATGATGTAATAGTATGGTCATTACAAATGTCTTAATTAAAGTTGTTCTTATACCGTCTAACAGGCATTGTATAATACGTGTGTAATTGTTTGATTTGTCGATCAGGACAATTGTGGAGATTGAGGTTATAGGTATAATTGGTTGAAACGATTGACGTTTGACATCATCCAAAAAATAACGCTTCAAATTGGATCGATGGATCGAATACATTTGAGAGTATACAGTAATAGCTGTCGAGGGAAAAATACTATTGGTAACGTCTCTGAATTGAACGACAAATTTTAATATATACTTTCTGATGATATACAATTAAAATATGAATGCATTTCAGGAACGTTGTTTTTGAAAACAGTGGCAATGGTTTGGTGTTTTTTGACAGGATGGACAAAGAGTAAAGATTACAGTGTTATCAGATGAATGCAATCAAACAAATTCTGCATAAGAATGTTGAAGGTCACATATTATATTAACAGAAAAATCAGCCAAACTCTCTTTTGCTAAGACGTGTATCGAACAGAAAAAATCAATATTTTTTAATTAGTTCAGCTCCGGTTGTTGCGCTAAAAATAACGGTTTTGTCAATTATCAGTTTTCGGTTCAATCTCGATTGAAATCCCTTACCGAAAGTATGTAATAAATGGATTTTCATATTTTAGATGAGATAGGATAGAGGAAGGATGAGAGAAGAGAAGATTAAATTCCACTTGGAATGTTTGTTATTTTCATGCTGATGGTGTGATTAAAAAAGGGCTTCTACTAAATTCCGTGCATAGCTCAATTGAAATAGAAAAGTCTGTGTCAAATGTGAAAAATCTCTTCCCTGATTTCTATGAAGCATCAAATTAACATGTAATAAAACTTTCCAATTAAATCCCAATAGTTTATTCCATGTGTATTTTTGTGATATAAGAAGATGCATTGTCATGGCTACGAGTTCCGAGCACGAATCATAGATTGTACCCAAACGCTAATTCATTCTATACTATAATTTATAGAGTTCCTCGTACTTACTTATAGTGGCGCTTATAGCCCTATTTGAAGAACACCGGCCTTCTCCCTCCAATTGCCCAGGCGTCTTTTTCAATTTGATTAGACCAGCGTAGCGGAGGTCTTTCGAAGGGTCTGCTGCCATTTGGTAGGAAATCTAAGACGGCTCGGGGGATTCGGTGTGTCGGCATCCACGCCACATGACCTGCCCAATGGAGACGGCGGCGAAGGACGAAGCTAGCAAGGCCCGATGGTGCCGTTGACGGTTCGATCTTGCTCCGGTCTCGGTCCGATCAAATATTCTTACGCGAGAAACAATGAGAGTATTCACACTATCATATCGCTCCAGTTCCGTTTCTTGTATGAGAATATTTGACCGGACGGAGACCGAGAGCGAGATCGAACAGCTAACGGTACCATAGTGTGGATCGGGCCTAATGTATGCCTCGCCGTGCATGTCCATGACCTCGCGATTGGACCTCGTAGTTTCAGGGTTCCTAGTGTCTTTAATAATTCTACAATGGTTTAGGGTGGATCTGGTAGTAAAAGTGACGTCAATAAGTACTTATTTGATAAATATTCCGACCAAGGCGCCTCCTTCAAGTCTCTTTAATATCTCCCTGTTAAGATTTTTGTAAATCAGGTTTGACATCTGTTGGGTACTGGCGCTACTTCTTAGAGATCAATCGTTATTTTGAATGCTGAATTCATCTGCTTAGCAAGGTCCAAAAAATCTTATAATGCCAAATGTGGCCTTCGCTAGTTTCAAGCTTATTCTAACGAATTACAAAATAAATCACGCTAGCAGTTAGATATAAAGTCAAGCAGCTATATTGGCTAACTATACCAAAAACGAAGACGTCTCAAGAATATAAAATTCTTATCTTTAAAACGATAAAAGTCATAAAGACGTACGGAGTGCAACTTGGGCTGTGCTATAATTACCAGTATTTACCTAATAAAAAATTACCAACCATTGGTCTTGATAATAATTATAAACGCATTATGATTGATAAAATTATATAATATGACAAATATATAGAAATTATGCGTAAAAAATGGTTTACTTTTAAAAATAAAATGTATTTCATTCTGAGATCTAAGGGACCAAAATTGATTAATGCCAGCATCGGGATGGCAGTTATTTGGACAATTTTATTTTTAAAAAATGATTTCCTAGGATATTTTTGTTCTTATATTAGGAGTGCAAATTAGTTCGGTCCGTTTTCAAAATATAGCTCTGGCTGTTATGAATGTTTCATACTGAAAGCTAATTTCGATGGTCTCCAAGAAGTTAGACATCTGTCAATAATATTCAGTTTATATCGCTGAATTTCCAAAAAAAATTCCAATTTGCATCGCGTCTTTTTCATCGCATTCAGCGCTTATAGAAATTTGTGCTATTGCTTCCGCAATGTCTCCTATGACAGATTCTACCGCGTTATTGGAACCTACTAAACGTCTTTTCAAAATTGTGTTCCATGATTTTTTCAAAGTGGACACATTTAAAGAATTTCAATTAACTGCTGCAATGTAGCAACAATCTTTTAAATTCAACAATCAATAGCGCAATGAATACGCAACAAAGAAAGCAATTTTTAAATTCATTTTGTTGTGAATGAGGATAATCATGTGAATAAAATTGGCATTTCGTCAAAAAAACAGTATAAACTAGGATTTTTATCCAATAGTAAAACCTAACTGAGCGATAAAAAAGAACTGCTGATAAGACTAGTAATAAGTGTGTCTAATTGTAAAACAATGTGTCTCATTGAGTAGTAGAACAAATAATAGCATTCATTACTATCTATAATTTCAATTTTTTGCTATTGTTTCGTTGTATTTGTTTCCCTCAGTTACAGTTTTGCTCAAAGAGCCTTCTTCGTTTAAATGATGTTCAAGTCATCATAAAATTAAGTTCTGCATTAATGAGCTATCAAATACATATATGACAGGAAAAATAGAACCATTAAGAACAAGAATGGCGCTTTGTTTTCAAAGTAGCTAATTTATTCATATGCGATCGAATACCTTTTCACTCGAGAGAACGAGCAAATATTTACCAATCATTTAATAAGCTTAGAAGTTTTCGCCATATCAAATATATGAAATAGATCGTCGCCCCATCTATAATATATTAATATATCATTAGATAGAGTGAAGAATATTTTAAAATGAGCCCATGTGATGAAAAAGGTTGCTGAACACTGACACAGAAAATAGACAGTGATCTCAGATCTAATAACGTATGATGGCACGCAGTACGTCCATGGCCAAAATACTATATACCGGCTTTATTGGAACGGATTGACATTCGATCCTCGATATGCGCGGCCCTCAAAATTACGATTTCATTATTACGCGGCATATAGGCCGAAAACAGCCTAGTTTTTTCACTTGAAGGTTTGTATTTCAATCACGATTTCTACATGCCAGCGTAATAGTGAAACCGTGTATTCTGATTTTTTGAGGCTCGAGCGCCTTTAGGTAAATCCAACACTGTTATTATGTAATAACAAACTTTCAGGTCGATTTGAAAGCCGATTTGTCTTTGAAATATTAAAGTATAAAATAATTCGCAACTAAATCATAATCAATTGTTGTCATTCATTGTCGCCAATTTAAATTATCCACCAATCCAATTGGATGAACATATTTTTGGGGTCTGTTCGTGTATTGATTGCATGTTATTATTATAAAGGCGCTAACCTTGATTTATGGACGTAATGAAGGTTAGATTTAGTCCGTTTGGAATTCCGTGAAAAAATAATTTAATATAAAGACTAATGAAAAATGTATTAAATACATTATATTAATAGTTCCACAACAAGCCATAAACACATACATAAAGACCACATCACGTCATTTTATTACAATTTCAGCACAATGGCAATTGAAGAACCAGCAACAAGGCATGGTGCAAAAATATATTTATCGTCGTACATAAACAATTAGCCATATTATGAATAAATTACATGATAATTACATAACAGCATGAACATTGATGGACTCACATTTTTGTCTCTTCCATGTTTGTAAGCGTTCCAAACAATAATATTTATAACTTGAAAACGTTTCTCTTCCCTTCCAGCTAAACGTGTTACATCGCATGTACAAAGACACGGATAGAGTAGCCCATGTCTAAGCCAAAACTACTGTTGTTCGACGCTAAAAACGATGGCATGCAATACAAGATACGAAAGGCCAAGTGTGGAAAAAAGACAAAAACAAAAAAAAATGCACCAACACATTTTTACATACGCAATCGCAACGACTCTCAATATTGAAATGTATTATTTCATTCAGTTTTAATTTTTTTTTTTTTTTTGGAATAGTATTTTAACTCAAAATGAATTAACATTTTAATAATTTTCAACTACAATGTGAATAACATGCGATTGCCGAATGTTACTACTTGATGGTGCTACGTATAAGATGTACCCATAAAGATTATCATTTTTTAAATGAAAGATTTGAATGCTCATATTTTTATTATTTTTAACATATTATTATAAAATATAATTTCCATCGTTGGATATATCCTTAGATATAGCCTCTCTCCATCAATCTGGTAACATTTTAATGCCTCTATCATAAGACATCACGGGTTTTGAACGAAAATATTTTTAAAGTCAATGTTTGACCTCATCGTTTCTTTTGCAATTTTTCTAGTCTAAATAATGCTGCATAGATCTAAAAGATAGAAATCTGACGGAGCGATGTCTGAAGAATAAGGAGGCTGTCGAGTTGTCTTCCATTTAAGCCTGTTTATTTTTTCCCGCGTTATTTTCGCCGCATGAGGGTGAGCATTATCATGCTGTAAAAACACTTGTCTTCGATGCACGATAGAGGGTCGTTTTTTGTATTTCTTCCACTAAACGGTCTAATTATTCACGATAAAGTATTTTATTTATTGCTTCACCAGATTTAAGTGTTTCAAAATGAATAATACGCTTGCACTCCTACCAAACAGACAAAATATTATTTTATTAAGTGCAATTAAACTAGAAAACGGTCAACCAATAAAACGACAACCATTTTGAGTTCTACTTATATTATATGTATGTATCATGTTTCGTGAAACGTACAACTTTCATGCAACGTTCTCGTCAACCATTAATAGCTGATGATACAACCTAAAACATAACACAATAATTTTGTAGGATTTTTTAAAAAATTGCGAGACAATGCCTCAAATGAAGAAGAAAAAAGTTTAAAGTGATGACGCTGCATGAGCAGTCGTATAAACTTGATACTGTCGCTAAAATATCAATGCGTTAAAAAAGGCAATAAATCATCGCAAGTTTCAATTCTGCAGCTTTTAATTTGATAAATTATTTATATAGTAATTTTTGGCCATCAAACTACACGAACCCCAAATATACTCAATCAGCCTCTCGCGCCTTCGTGATTACCTCTTCAGGAACTCGTTCAGTGGCAAATTTACTAAATTTAAATGCTACACAACCTACACAAGCACCAAGAATTCTTAGTTTCAACAAGTTAGAACCACAATGGGACTTCCTTTGTATTTTGTCTGTTGGTTAAAAAACCTTGCGGGTGAAAGAAGTCGTGTTATAATATTTCCTTTTAGAAGGAAACTGATTGAATATTTTTAAATTTGGCATACTGTTTATGGACCGGCGGAAAATCTCTCCGGCCCGGCACTTGGGTTGAGTTGGAGAACACTGGCTTGTTTGATAATTGTGATATCTTACAACAGACAGCGAATATAAAAACTGATAATTTGTACTAATAATGACGAAAAATGTTACATTTCATCGATCTGGGGTTTCGATATTTTTTAAAAATTAAACTGCATTCCACGAACGATGTTGTTTATTTAAAAATCAGCATTATAAATTCGAGTGGCGATTTAATTAAATGACTAAATGCTAAAACCAGATCTGATAATATCAAGCTTATTTATAAAAAAAATAATGCGTGATGTAATGAGAATTTAAAGAAGCTGTGCTGGTTTGAAACGACCACACGTCGTTGAGTGTATCTGCCTATAAAAGAAGCTCCCTAGCTGCAGAGTCATATCAACGCGATACGCCTAATTACTCTTCCTCCTCCTTATATTGCAGATTAACCTGAAATTTAATATAATATATCATACATCATATTTTAACATAATATATATAAACAATGATGCACATGCATTATGTTACCTCATTGATATAAAATATAGTATTTCAATCAGGCTTAGAACGGAGAAACCCAAACAAACTCCATGAAGGCCACCACAATTGGCAAGGAAATCAGTGAGTCCATATAGCTCCGATCTCTTAGACGTAATCATTTGAGGTTCTTTGAAAAATAGCTCGACATCGCCAATATCAATCCTAATTATTATCAATGGAGCATTCTTTTTTGAACATATTTTGCACAAAAGGATGATGAACAAACCAAATAATTGCTAATGTTTGAGAGTATTTGGGCGAATGTATGCTTAAATTTCGCATACACTGACGTGTATTATAATTTGCTTATGTCAGACTATGCTTCTCAATAGAATTGATAGGCAGGGTCTTTTAAATTTTGAATTTTAAATAATATATAATATTTACCAGAAAATAAAAATACAGAGAGAACACTAAAAAATTATAAACGAATAAAAATTAACCTAAGAACTCTATTGGTATTGATCAATTTTATGAAAAGATCCACCCGTCAAAATCGATATCTATTTTCCACGATCTCAAATATTCTTCCCATTTATAAACGGTCTTCGATATTTCATAATCGTTACATTGCCTCTCTGGATACTGCTTTGATTCCTCTTTCATAGCATTATCCTCGTGCATTTCAGCCATTACGTCCCATACAAAAAAGGTTCCTTAAGTATCAATAAATCATCTTTATTATTTATGTGAATTAAAAGAGTTATCTAATATTTTTAAAAAAAAGTGATCTCAAACGCTCGTGAGACATTTAATATTGCTGCTTAAACAAATAGGCATTGGCGCAACACCTTCAAAAAACAATGCAAGTTAAATTCAACCATATTTTAAAACCTATCAAAGAAAATTGAAGCATAAAAGAAGAAGTCGACAATACGAGGCATTGCATATGAAACACATCCACATTTATCCATTGTGCGATTCGTTACACATTCAAATTCGCAATTTTCTTGGCTATATTCTTTGAAGAATCTCAACCATTTTTCGTGTGAGAAGAAACATTGTCGCCTAAAATAAAACAAAATTATGATTATATTATATACGAATCAAACCTGCTTATTGAATCGATCATTTAAATCAGTGATGTGTTAAACTCAGGGAAGAGAGAATATCAATACAAATACAACAATTCAATTCATACGTATTCGTATTTTGACGTAGGCATGTTGATCAATTGCACTAAGTGCTTCATGAGCTTAATGAGCCAAAACGGCTGATCGAGCGAATATATTGCGGAGTGTTTCTATTCAATTAGTGTTTGTCGTTTATGTTATAGGTTTTTTTTTTTATTAAACCGCATCCAGAAGCTTTTAATCCTTGTGCTTAGGGTTTTTTCGAAACCCTCAGCATTCAGTTCTAAAATCATATTCCTAATACGTTCAATCGTCTGCAAAAACCCGCTGTTCTGTTGCATGTTGTGATAACATGTGATGATGCCGACAAAAGTTGACTTTTGATGTAATTTGCCAAAAGTTGGACCTTCTAATTCGTTAAATAACGCTTAACAATTATAGAGAATCATTAACTCATTCCGGTATGCTCACTTGAAAACACGTATTTCGCGCAGCACTTTAGCTGGTTCGTTTACGCAAAAGCGCTTCATAAACATAAACAAATCTATTTGTCTATTCTCTATCCCAATACCTATTTATTTTCAACAAGAAAAAATAGCTGTAATTTATATTTTTGCTCAATATAAGCTGGACATACTTTTAAATGTGGGGTCCTAGAGCAAAATTCGTCATCACCATTAATCACAAAAGATCTATTTTTATTTCGCCCACTATTATGTGTAAAGGTGAAAGGGGGTTGTATGAAAACAGGGTCAAGGGGAGATAACAAATAAAATTGGTTTACACTTCACTGATTTTATTTCAAATGGCCTCTTAGGCTCATAATTGATCAATGCTGATGACGTGGTTATCATTCGTGGCTTAATTGCTATTGCGGAAGTTGTGCCGAGTGTTATGCAGAAGAAGTTCTGATTTAAGCGTGGAATCACATTTGGTGCGTGGAGTGCAATCTAAAAAAATACAAAATATAACGATTTTTTAAAAAGAAAAAAATGCAACATCACACAGCCTTTCTTTTTAATCCAAATGTGCCCAATTTCCAATACTTAGTATACTTAATTTTAATTATCGTCATTGAGTAGATTTTGACAACTTCACACGCGCCAAAATTACAATGAAGTCATTGGGAGCGCGTCATCGAATATTTTTATACCAAAAATATGTTTTACTTTAGCTGTGTGTCTTTTTTGTCCAATTGTGTGATCAGTTGTGTGCTATTTATTGTCAAGTATAATTATCAATGAATAAATCCTATGGGCATATCTGCGTTAAATTTTTAACCACGCGTTTTGCTTCTATTTATGCTGATTACCTCTTATCAAATTGTATCCAAATATATCAACATTATATGGCATATTTAATTGTAATAAGTTTGAAATTAAATTAATTTACTCTAAATCTATCAGCGGGGACTAGAACACATATAATCGAACTCAGATTTGTTTCTTCTCACTGTTATACCAAGAGCCGCATTTGTACCAGTTCCCTGTAAAAAAAAAGATTGCAAAATTTGGGAATCAAAGCAGTACATGACAATTGTAAATTCATTACATATTTACTGAATCTGTAAAATTCACAAAATTATCATACCAAAGCCCTGTAAGGATATGTTTCGAGCGGTAGATTTTTAGAATATCCGGAATCAATTGACCATCCCTCATTTTTTACGCCATGTTTCGAGAAATTATATTTATTTTGAACGCTAAAATGTTTAAAAATTTAATAACAATTTTTTTTAAATAAACTCACAATCATTAATGATCTTACGTATCTATAAATATATCTTCAGGTTCGAGCACATTGGCTGTAAAACACAACCCTTGTTCGGTTAAAAATGGTGTAAATATATCTTCACAATCGTATAATTCTCCTCATACACAAAGAAAAATTGCTTCCCTTAGCTTTGGAGCAACCTTCAAAAAATATCAATACGTTGATATTATAGTTATGCTTATGAATAACAGCGTACCACTTGAAGATTCGGAATTTCAAATAATCAAAGATCGACTGTGATTGAGAGCAATATTTGTATTTATAATTGTTTTAAAATTTACGGTCATTATTGCTTCTATTTCTTTTTATGATTATCAACACGATGGTATTAACAAAAGATTTTCGCTCACTATTTTTGTATAAAATCTATATATTTTCCTTCTATATATTTTTGTATACAACAGTTCGAATACTTGCTTGTGAGTTAGATATATTTCTCGTCAAATCGATAGGTGGGTGACACACGAATTGACAGAAGGCCAAAAACTGAGGCGCATAAAAGTATCATCTTCATTGATAATTCGTAATGGTAAAACCCCATGTTTAAATCGCATTATTCGTTGAGATTTAAAATGGATTTTATACAATAGGAAAAATTTGGGTCGGTGGTTAAATGCCGACGAATCTGCATGAAACTCACCAAAGCTTTTAAGTTCTTGGTTACTGTATGATAGACTAATAAAGGCGCATACTAGACTGTTCCTTCTTTCTATTCCTTCAAAATCATGGGTAGCCATTACGACAAAATTGTATTGCTGTTAAATTGATAATATGCACCTGAAATTAAAAATAGCAGCCAATTCTGATGCAATAATAATCCAAGACAGCGCTCGGTAGCAAAACACATCACTCATTAAATTCGTAGGATCTTTTTTATACTTTAAACATTTTTCTTCGTTAATTGGGGTAGTTTTCGCATTTAAAAAAAACCTACGAACTTATTGAGTGATGTGTTACATCGCGGATAATCATTTTTAAATCAAATGCTTTAAATTATGAATTTTTAGCTAGACCTTTCTCTAACAGATTTTTGGTTTTTCCCTCTCTTGGATTACTTTTAATGAATGAAAAAATCCGAAACTAGGACGAGGCAATTCAAGGATTTGAAAAATTTATCATTTTTAAAGTGGAGACTTCTTTGAAAATGGAATAAGTAATTTAGTTTCTCGTTGACAAAATACCATTGATGCCAATCGAGATTATTTTGATTGAATAAATCATGTTTTGTAAAAGTAATAGCTTTTTAATTCTAACCTACGAATATCGAACGTTTATGTGGTACATCCTAATATTATTATATTAAAACGATTTACGTTTAATATTACATCAATAATACTCTCGTTGGTGTATAGTAAATCTTCGCGATATTTTAAACAAGTTTGTCCACAAAGCATGGACACTGCTTCCGTATTAAAGACTCTGAAATTTGAAATAAATATTTGAATAATGTGTTTTTAAACAAACAATTATAGAATTGTTATTTATTGGAGAAGCTATTCAAATCAATTACTCGTCTTCAGTCAGATTTCCATTTCCACAGAAGTCCGAATAATTGTAGACGGAATGTTTTAACTTTATTTCTGAACATATCAGAACATAACATCATAACAGCCGGGAATGGAATCTAAATTTAAACATGATCAATGATATATAAATATTCGGCTATTGAATACCTATCATAAAAAAAATGAATGATGCATGTATGTAGAGGCACGTATTCAACATTGTATATTTGGGGGGAACTAATCTATATATTTTCATACTTATATTAAAGAAAATTATTGATGGAAATCTCAAGTGTTTCAATCTTTTGTGAGCTATTTGTAACATGTTGTGTCTCTCGGGTTTTTTTATGCGGTGCGGATGATATCATTAACATATATTTGAATATTGTCGATGATATTGATTCTAGAAAACGGTATTAAAATTATAGAAAACCTGCCTTACCACAAATATCATTAAAAAGGTCTTCATTTTTTTAAATACAGTAGAATCTCGATTATCCGGGCTAATTGGGAATGAAAGTAGTCCGGATAGCGAAAATCTTGATAATCGAAAATAATCATAATTGACAGGAAAAGTATGAATTTTTCTAGATTTACGTACACACAATAAATAAAATTTTATTAAAAAAAACAATTATTAAGATCTCTTAAAATATATACGTTGACCTGAATTACACCCTTCTTGGTTTTCAAGCTATTTCATTATGACATGTAAACACTGAAAAACTTCAGAATTTATAGGATCAATATCTCCCTCATGTAAATCTCTTCTTCGACTTCACGACTTAATTTTTTTGAGGCAGATATTTCTTCAATTATTTCCTCATCAGTTTGCATCGCATTTTAATCACTAAGTTACATCTTCTTCGTCGCATTCAGCACATATAGAAATTTGTGCTATTGCTCCAAAATGTCTCCTATATCGCGTTGCTGGAATTTACTAAAGATCTTTTCAAAAATTTTATTTGTTTCAAAATTAAATCTATGGGTGAGTTCAAAAATTATCATTATTTCTTTATATTTTAATCACTAATGTAAATCAGCCATCTATAAGCGACCCTATTCGATTTTATTAATCGTCTCAGAATCGAGAAGATCGATTAGTAACATGATAAATTCGATCATGCAAATTTGTTTGCACGGTGATTTTTTCTCCAATTCGAACTTGAAGTCGATCCTTTATAAGAAAAGTTCAAAAACTAAGACACAATGCCCGCATTCAAAACGACGATATATGGAATTGTATTAGGATAATTATAATTAAGTGACTACATGTGAAGACTATAATTGTGACTCAATCATCTTGGGTTCAAATCTTCAGGAGGTGTGGCTGGCAACTACGCGTTTAAAAACATACCTTATAAAAAAATGGTTGTCAATAGTCCCATAAAGGGGATTGCCAAAAACCACTAATATAATTAAAAGTTATGATACCCGCTAATATTATTAAAAATGCGTTAATTTCCCCTGACACAACTAAGCGCGCAAACAGCTATATGGACTTCAACAATAAAGCATTAATCAATATTTTTAGGTTAAATTAGCATTACAAGCCACTTACTTTTCAATTTTCGGTCGCTTTTCTTCCCCCAAATATTGGAATCCATGAAGGCTTGTTTTCGATAAATTGAATCGATTCATAATCTTTAACTGGTGTAATTATGGCAATTAAATATGTTATATTATTCTTTCATTTTTCTGTAAAGTCCTTTTGATATCATCAAAGCATGAATATTAATGTGTTATGTCCGATTTAAGGGGTATCAATCACACAGCTCTGATCAGAGGGGGCTCCCCATGTTGTTGTTATATTCGTCCCAAAGATTATGCTTATGCCGTGCTAATGAAGTGTTTTTAGATTCACAATACTTTTCCATATGATGCGTACCATCTGGTAAAAAATTATTTGGGCCTGAACTTGTTTTGTTTTGTATGTTTTGTTAGTGTGTTTATGTGTCATTTCATCAATGCCTTTACATAAAATTCTTGGCAAAAAGTCACTTTTTGAATTTTATCACGCTGTTACTTCTTGAAAACCACTGTTTTGTTTAAATATATTGATGCAGTAAGTTCTTTTGTAGGCACCACTAAAATTTTGTTTCAATCTATTAGCTGGCTTAAGAATTATATCAATTTTAGAAGGAAGTAGAGTTTCATGAATTTCCTACGAAATCTCCCACACTTTATGCAAAGCTTACCGCGGAAGATCCGAACTGTAAATTGTTAAAGTTTTTTTTAAATACTGATGTTCGTTTTTGTTCTTAACACTTTAACGACCGCTCACGCCGAGTTAGCGTGAAATTCGAGCCGAATGTTGCAGACCGCCACGCAACTTTACATACAAAAAAATAAATATTCCAATGATATTATGCTTTGGATTGTGATTTTATATGGCAGTATGCATTCACAAAATATCGGTTCCGAATAAAATTTCTCGTTTCTTCTTTTTGAATCAGAAGTCAGTAGTTTTTATATTTACTAATACTAAATTATTATCAACATTTTGTCCGAAAAGTCAATGCAACATAGGGTTAAATCAGGCGTTAAATATTATACGCCACTGGCATTGATTTATTAAAGCTGATTTTAAGAATTTTATCTTTATAAAAAAATTATTTTGTAAAAAAGTTTGGCAACCACTGTCCAGAAAAAATCATATTTACAGTTATATACAATCTAAAGACGATGGTAATATTTTGAGAATTTTATCTCCTAAAAGATGGTTATGTGAAAAAAATGTTGGCAAACTCTGTCCAGAAAAATTCCATATTTCGATGTTTACAACCGTACATAGCCCAAAGGGTATGGAAATATTTTGAGAATTTAATCATTCTCTAAAAGTTAGATTTTCTTAATTTTTCCCTTTTCAAACGTAAAAAAAGTGGTAACCCCGTTCAAAAACAGTGATTTAATTTAATTATTTTAGGTTAAAACTTTACCTTAATCCGATATTTCGAATCATCTATCGGGTTCATTTTCAAGGATTAACAGTTACGAACGTTTTAAGTAATTAATATGACATATATAAACATGACTCGTGTAAATCTTAAAAAACTCTATAATTATAAGTTTATATTTAAATTAAAGAAAATGTAATAAAACCAATGGTTCTCGACCAGAAAACGTTTTTTTTACTATATTTTTATAAATCTAACCTAAGCTAATATACAAACATATATTATAGTAACATAAAATGAATTGGTAAAACTAAATCATTTATTCTTAACATTTATGACTTTTTATTTATCGCGCTTCGATGCTTTTTACACGCTACACGTAAACATTAGCCGCCTAAGATGTGTTAACACTAAAAAATGACAGTCTTGTATAAATTATCTGAGAGTAGCCACCGCTTGATTCAACATGGGCCGATTGGAGCGAGCAAGTTATAATGTTTCATCATCAGAAATGAGCAATAAGTTTTATTTAATTAATACATTAATGTAGAATATTAAATTTATTAATATGAATGTCGTTTTGTGCTGCATATTCGTCAGAAGTTTATTTAAGAGTAGAGAGAAAGTCATGATAAGGAGGGGCATTTTTGCTGTTGTTATCTGCTGCCACTATTCTTCGTTTCGTATTTGACGCCTCTTGCTGAATATCAAAACTAAGCCATGTTTAAATAAATGAAAATTGTTAATAAATCTAATGTGTTGGTACTGTCCTTCCCTTTGGAGCCCCTCCCTTTTGAGGCCGCCTGCAGGGAAACAAGCAGCTGCGGACAAAGAAAAATCACATCCCTTTCAGAGCAAATGAATGCTATCGTCAGTCGAAACATTTATGAGGGCAAATCCCTACGGTATTTAGGTTTGATCCATCATTGTCCTCTTCGTCGTTAAATAAGTCGAGAAGTCGACATGTGCGATTCTGCTACAAAGTGGTGCTCTTCGCATTGGAATCCACTTGTGCTACATGAAGCAACGGCGACGAGGATACGACATTATCCCGAAAAGTCAATGAGTGGTTCCAAGTTATACTTCCAATCTCACAAGTAATATGCTAATATTTTTTTCACGCACAAAATTTGGACACTATCTTTATAACGCATCCAAAAACAAATATCCTACAATGCCGATACTCGGTCATTACAAATTTAAGCACACATCAAATTCATCATTGCATTTAATGGTACAAAGGACGAACATTTTACCAAGAAAAAATATATTTATATATATACAAATATCAATTATATGTAATTATGCGAGAATATTATAATTGGGTTCTTTTCTTCTCTCGGAAAATTCTGAAAGAAAATGATAAATTATAAGAGACCTCTTAACATGAATATTTTTAGAATTGATGTTGAACAAATATATTACCTTAAAAAGCAAAAATAAAATATTTCAACCAGACTCAGAACAGAAAATCCCAAGCACAATCCCAAAAGACCACCACAATTGGCCAAAAAATCTACGACTCCATATAGTTCAGATCTTTTAGAGGAAATGAATTGCGGTTGTTTAAAGAATATGTTAACTAGAGTTAGTTTTAATCTGAAATCACACAAAAATTGTACATGGTTCCATAAAATAAATAGTTAATGTATGTTTGGCTATACATACTCTCCATCTTTCATTTCTTCATTTTCTTCATCAGTAGCTAAATAGTCTACCTTAATTTTATTCTGCGACGTAATTGTTTCGTATTCGATTGACGTGCAAGCAGATAAGCATTTGCATTCACTTAAGAGTTTTAATGCTATTTCTTTATCCTTGTTAAGGTGGGAACTATCGAAACTTTCCAAAGTAATAGCTTGCATAAAATATTCTGCTGTAAATAAAGCACAATAAAATATATTAACTGAACATCTAGATTTTCCATGTAAAACCCAATTCATTCTTATCATTGTGTAATTAATGTTATTCCCATAACGAAATACAAATCCTGAAGGAAATAGAAATACTCTTAGATTATAAATGAAGTATTTGGAGATGGAAAACTTAAAGGAGATTGTTTTATTTCTTTAACGGTTGCAGAAACCGTATCGGCACAATTTTGAATAGATTTTTTTTTACATTTTTGTATTACTCTTAAATTCTCATCTTGATTGATATCATTTAATATTTTTTCAAATTTTCGACAAATATAATATGCTTTGAATATTGAAACGATTTGATAATCGGAGGGTTGTATTATAAACGTAGTGTTTAGTAGTAATAATATATTGAACGGATATCCTGATGCATTGTCCAGTATCAATCAATAATATTTTTAAATGACGATTCTTTTTCATCATATAAATTTCACATTTCATCATTAATATTCGCATTATATAAATAAATGCACTCTTCTTCTTTTTGCTTTATTTTTACGTCTTGTCATTATTACGACCCAAATCATGATCTTAGCAGATTTTGTTTTTGAACTTGTTTTAAATTATCCGATAACATTCTTTCTTTGAACGATTTCTTACAATACCATACATCAAATGTTTAAAATAAACTTACATTTAGCCTTCGATGCACAGTCAGCTGAACTCATTGCACAAATATTTGTTGTTTCATTTCCTGAAAAAAAGTAAGTTTCATATTATTTTTCAATAATCATATTTATTTTTTTAATTTTTGGCTGATTCTTACGTATTAAACCGAAGGGCACACAATTGCACACAGCTAATGTATAGTTTGATAAACATTCTAATTCACAGTGTTCCTGTGTGTATTCTTTGAAAAATCGTAAGCGTCTTTCATCTGGAAAGTAACATTGCCTCCTAAAATGTATCAATTTAATTAATTATATAAAACATAAAAATAATATTTATGATTGATTTTCAAAAATGCACTTATAAAAATTAAAAATTACTTCTCTGGTTTATAGCCTCTCAACCCATCAGATGTGGTAATCATTGTTGGTGTGACGGTTGCTGTAATTTCTTGACCAGCCCGTACCGAAAAAAACGACTGGGAAACCCTAGGAAACGTATTTGGCGCGTGTAAAGATACCTATACATTGATATCATAAATATGAATTGATAACCCTAACATTCAATACATTTTCATATTTAAAATTTTAATTTTCCAATTTAAATACCGTGAATCCATTTCTGGGACCAGTACATTTGGGGTCATTTTCCATTCCCACCCATAGTAAGGTTAATGAAACCCCCGAATGGTCACCTATTCCCTGTATAAATAAAATTCATAATAGATTATATAAATAAAGGGTTTATGATTATTGGCCAAAAATATTAAGTGTATCTATTACACTGGAGAACAGAAACTAAATGATCTTAATTGCTACTTAAAATCTTTTGAAAAATTTGATGAGTAATATAGATCACTTATTTTATCATCTTTTATCTTTAAAAAATCCAAAAGACAAACGCTATTGGATATCTATATATATAATGAATGTCTTCGAGATGTCCGGTGTCCGATCCGGTTTTGCTAAGGTGAAAGAATCCTTTAGTTAACAATGCCGAGAGGCGGTAATGGCATGCTCTGGTGAAGTGAAGCGCGACCGCGGGTAGGTGACGGTCACAGGGCGGAGAGGCCGCGGGGCGCGGAGGGTCGAAGAGTGTGATGACTTGCAAGGTGCCGTGGGTTGCGGGGCGGAGAGGCTCGCGGAGCGCAGAGTGAAAGACACTCGCTTTTCGAGGTGAGGGAGAGCGCACGCATGCTTTTGCAGTTCTGATGTTCTGTCACCCACGGGGTGACAGAGCATCAGAACGCAGTTTTGCAATTGGATTATAAATCTGCAGTAATTGAACATGTTGTGAAGAACGATCATCATATTAATGTTGAAAATTTCAGCATCAGAATTGCGAGAGAAGCGATAGAAATCGAAAAACGAAGAAGCTCCGCATTCAACAGACGAGACGACGGCACTAGCATATCCAGAATTTGGCTACCAATTTTATCGAAAATTAAGGCATCAATAACCAAGCAAAAAAATCTAAAAGTGCAAACAATCTACCACGAAGCGACGGCAATGCATAGTTCCACATCGTACATTGGCAGCACTGGACGGAGGATACTCACAAGGAGTATCACCAAGGCGCCGGCAATATTTCCGCGTCCATGAGTCCGACAGGAGACTCGAAATATCGGAAAGATACATTTTTTGAAGTCTTAATGTACCTCTCAAATAATTATTAATTGCGATCATATACCCGTTTTTTTCAGTGTAATTAAAAATATTTAAAATCATTCCAATAAACTGAATTGAAATACATACACTTTATATCTTTAAGTGTGGCTATTGCAACAGCATGCCGGATATTCACTAGTTTTAAATAAGACGTGTCTATAAGAAGCAAGAAGTGTAGAATAAAATTAATTAACAATTATATTTTCTTTTTCCTTTTGTTAAGAAAATAACAACCGGGTTATAAATATAATGTACTTAAATTTCCAAAATTTACTTACCAAGGCTCTAAACGGATATGTCTTGACTGGCGATTTTTGATAACCACCACTCAACGACCATCCTTCACTTCTATGTTCGTTTTCGAAATATTTCTTATTAACACTAAAAAATTAAATACAAAATATTTATAAATGGTATTATCTTATTATAAAAGTCATCCAAAGGCAAAATTAATGAGATGTAAAAATATACTTCACGATATAAAATGAATAAACTGCAATAGAACCCCATTGATTTTAAAATTTAAAGCTTAAAAAAGTTTATTATTTATCGAGAAAACACGCATAAATAATTGATTGCGATAAAATATTAGCGCAAATATAAACATTTTTCGTTCATGTAAAAATTTATCAGATTTGCCGAGACTATGTTTTGTGATACCACACAAATGTCGTTATTGTGTCCAAAAAAGATGTTTTAAGAGTAGAATCGAAAGAAAACTCTTACGTGTCCTCTCTGAAAATTTCGTCGCTCGACAGCATATTGATTGTAAAGCATAATCCTTTTTCGGTCAAGATGGGTGAGAAATAATCCGTGCAATTCTCTACTTCATTTTTTGTACAATCGATAAATACATCACTCAATTCAGGAGCTGCCTGGAACATTAAAATAAATTATTCTTCATCAAAAACAACTCTTTAACTTCTTCAATTTGAAATTTTAATACAAATATTGATATTACACACAACCACTCTCTTATAATAATAGATAATATTGTATTTTAACCACTTTCAATGGTCAACGTCAGCCGAAGTTTCCCAATGTGTTTTGCTTCTTCTCGCTTATTTCAGGTTATCATACAACTCCTGTTAATCATTTCTTCACTTTTTGCATTGCGGTTGTAAATTAGTTGCAGTGCAAAAAAATCGATATTTATGAGATAAAATCAAGATTCTAAAAGTACAAGATCTTGTGGACAATCGGATGAATGTCTTTTAAGATTAAAATAAATCCATAATTCACTACTTCATCAACAAGTTCACCAATATTTTAAATCAATGAGTAGTCATAAAAAAAAGGATGTGCTCTGATCATAATTTAATCCATCATCATCTAAACCAGCGATTCTTAAACTCATGTAGTCCGCGGACCCCCTCTTGAGCAAAATTTCTTTCGCGGACCCCCTCTTGAGCCATTTTTTTCTCGCAAACCCCCTCTTGAACGATTTTTTTTATGGACCTCATCCCAACCCTTGTGACTTAATTTTTTCAAGAAAACAAACATTTCTTCGTCAAATATTGATCAAAATAGATCTTCAAATAAGGTTTATGTAAAAAAATCACGAAAATAATTTGTTCAACTACAGATAAATATTTTTTTTTATATCTTCGCGGACCCCATGAGATGGCTTCGCGGACCCCCAGGGGTCCGCGGACACCTGTTTAAGGAACCGCTGATCTAAACCATCCTCAAGATCAAAGTCGTCTATACGAAACAACTATTTCAAATTATTAAAAATTGACAAAGATTTGGGGGTTTATAAGAATAATATATGATTTGGTAGACCGTGCCAATTCCACCATACGTATGACAAATTTAATATTCCCTCAGCCTACTTACTAAAATATTCAATTTTGAATGCTTTCCAGCAAATCTCAACGTTGATGTAACGAATTTATCTGCTTTCGGTGCTGCTGTCATAAAACTATTTTTGGCAGATGACTCGGTTATCAAAGACAAAAATAAATTTATAAAATATATATATATCACGAATTACTTTGTTGATTTCGTGTAAGAAATAGCTCGTATTCAACCGATACATGTTTTCATTTGCACTTAATTTTTCTTCCGTAAGCATAGGACCGTCCTTAAAACTAGCTTCGATTTTTCTACGTTGAAGATGTCTCATTTTGGTATATAATTTTCAAAAAATAAGGTATTTGTTATTGGAACACGAATGTTATAGCCGTGATCTTAATGTACTGATCGTAATAAGTATAAAATCGATTTAGCAAAGCTTTAATAAATAATGCATTTAATACAAACCTCTATTAACGCATCTATCGCGGATTCATTTAAAAAATCCATTTTGGGAATAGTGGTCAAGTCATGACCTTCTCCGTCGCACAGCTGGCCTAATATATTGCATTCCATTATTCTAAAAAATATGTATAATGTTATTATGACATAAAACACAATATTTTAAATATCTCAAAAATTGATTTTACTCTTCTGGTGTTAATTCATCTTTCAGACATCTCAATGAAAACAGGTGTGATTTTTGAACACGTACAATCGGACAAACTGTAACGGCAGGGAAAGGTATCTGAAATTAAAAGCCTCAATTAAATTGTATATATTATGCCGTATTTTAATAAACGTACCTTTTAATCTATGATGTAATACTATGAGCAGAACTCACGAACTGACTATATGACGAATTTATTTATTCTTACTTATTATATACAAAAAAAGATTTTGACTTTGACACCCAGTTTACCAGATTTTTAAAAAATTCCAGGTCCAAAATATCTGCAAGCAGTTAATGCGTTGCCGATTGTGTACTTCAATTTATTTTTTAGCGAAGAATTATGGCAGTTAATGGTAGTTGAGAGTAATCGATATGCCTAACAATATGTCGATTCGAAATCTCTTTCTACTCATTAAAAATTTAGTAAGATATTTTTGTAAGATCGAATTGATAATGCCTTTAGAAATATAAAACATATGAGTCATTTCTCAACTACCTGGAAATTAGGAAGAGTCAAAACCAGGTAAGATTAGTAGCGATTAACAAATTATAATACAGCAGACCCGTGGTAATTCAGCCCCAGTCTAATCCGGCGCCCCCTGTAGTCCGACATCTTAATACAAGTATAGTACATACATACGACAAAGCTTCGTCATGTAAAAAATGCAAAACGTGTGATTATGGATCGCCTAAATTGTAATATACCAAGAGCTGGCAACATAAACTGAGGGTCATCTAACAGCTGTGGGTCATTTAATGGCTGTGTTCTGGCGTGTGTTTCTGGCTGTGTTCTAGCATTTAATAGCTGTGTTCTGGCTCATTTTATATTGCCAGCTCTCAGTCTATAATGAATCTCGTTGTAGGTTGGTAAGTGAGTACGGCGTAGGACGATCTATAATTTATGACACAAAAAATAATCGCGAGAATATTCAAAAGATCGTCTCCACCTGTGATTGTGGGCCAGGCCAGAGGCAAACTTTTAAGAAAGCTTTACATTCAAAGGCGGAGGATGCTTTATACAAGTGATTTCTTCAGGAAAGAAACAGACATATACCTATTTCTGGGCCCACATTGGCCATGAAAGCAAAGCTGTTACAAGGAGATAACAAAAAAAGACTGTAGCTAGCAAGGGATAGTCAAAACGCTTCAAAAATCGTCATGGAATACTTTTGATGATGGTAACAGATTTTGTATAACTGCTAAAACTATTATGTTTATGACGTGAATATGAAACCTTGTATAATTTATGTATATTTCATCATTTTCATAATTTATCAGATTACAAGTACCCCTTTCTAAAAAGTTCCGAATTACGAGGGGTCGGGAGCAGTACTCTATAGTCTGCCTTCACAAAAACTTGCTGCATAGATATGCAAAAATAAGATCCAAGACCGAAATTTATTTTACTTTAATTTATTTTTATGAATCTGTAATGCAAATTTATAAAATAGTACTTTAGGGCGATTCTTTAATTCGATGTATCGTATTTTATCACTCTAAGGGTTATCTAAATAAAGTTGCTTTAGTGTATTTAGTATATATATATATATATAAGTCTCCGACCCAATAATTTATATCATACCGTCCATATTGGAGTTGCTGTTTCTGCAAATGAGACTATAACCGGAGATGTATCCCATTTGACCCACAAATTATATATTAAAAAGGAGCAAAATGACAAACTCATTATTAACATAAGTGACCACAAAACCCTGCAACAAATTAAATGCATTACACATATACAATCAATACATAATAATAGTAAGTTTTGTATTTCTATATAAAGAACCTTTGAAATACGGAGCCATCCTCATCTCCCAAATATTGTATTCCATGAAGAGAAGTCTTCGACTGTATATTCCTGGAGGCATTCGTCTATCTTGAATTTTTTCTTCCTTTTCGTCGGACCTGCCGAGTTATTGCGCTCATTCATTTCTAAGATTTGTGGGTTATCATTATCTCGGAACCTAAAAATAATAGGCAATTAGATTCTATGCATATCTCTCATACTAAAATATTGAGAGAACGCTATACACATGTACTGAACAAAAAATACATATTGGAATCCATTTAGGTATGAATAACGCCAGCCTCATACTTGAACCCAACAATTATAATGGATTTTTAGGTTCAATCCAATATATATCTTTGAAATGTCGTAATAAATATGTTTGTAATTTTAGTACGTTCACCTGGATAGCCTTTTGGGTGATCATCACCCAGGTAGGGCACGGAGAGAATGAGTACAAGGATCACTAGGAAATGAATGTGACCTACTCTTGTAAATTGAAGAGGCTTTAGCTCTTGTAGTACGTAGTCTTAAACATTCAATGTAAAAAATGTAGTTTTATTAATTAATAAATAATTCCAATATTTTTTTATTCTAAATTTCACTGTCAGGAAGTCACGGTGATCGACAGGTTAATCTATTAACCTGTTGATCGCCGTAAGCGCATCCTGAGGAATTATCCCTATACTCTTAAGTGGAAGGGAAATTAATTTCAATTTCTTAACAGTGACATTTAGAATCATTTTCTAGTCCCAAAATAATCGAAAAATGTATATATTCTTCCTTAGTTTAGGATATATTCGAAATATTTCGTCAGGGTTATTTTTAATTACTTAAATAATATTAACACAAGTATTAAAAAACAATTTTTTTTTGACATCCATTGACAAAATTAAAGGATTTCGGAAAAATAACTCTTTGGAAAAAACGAATAATAGAAAAAATAGATATGTTTCCTTCACATAACGAAAACATTCCCGAGGGAATTATTTCCGCAATAATATTTAACTTTATTGGAAGAAAATATTGCACATTATTTTCCTTCCTTAAATAAAGAAAACTATGACTGGATACGAAATTCATTTGCTACGATTGATATATCATATTTTGAATTTTCATACGCCAAATAAGAAGAATTAGTCTCATTGTCGGCGGATCGTACTCTAAAAATAAAATTTTCCAAAATGACCATGGAGGACTTTTGGATTTCTGTCCAAGAAATCCAGCTGTTCACACGAAGGCACTGAAAATTTTGTTCCATTTTCCAATGAAGATTCCATTATGTTAAGCAGGGAGTCTTCCACCAAGAAATTTTGATTTGCCTTTAATCAAAATTTGAAAACAAGTCGTTATTTCGATCATCAAGAAATGTCCAGCGTCGAATCAAATATTTTTTGCAATCTTGACCGTTTTGATATATTTATGTAAAATTATTTTTTCCAAAATTTACGGAAGTTACAAATTTTAAGATCGACTGGCCGATCGCGATCGTCCAATTGGGCATGCCTGCATTATGGGTTCGAAGCAATAAATACTATTTTCGTTGTGGATGTTGGAAGCTATATATTTTTTAACGATCAAAAATATAGACTTTCCGAAAAAGAAGATTAATAAATTATACCCATCGAGCCATCAATAGTAAATTATCCATAAATTATTTAACAAAAAATCCACTGTGCAAAAATGATGTAATAGTGTGATTATTTAAGGAAATGGCAATAAAATGTCTTAATTAAAGTTGTTATCTCATACCATCTAACAGCAATTGTATAATACTTATGTAATTGCTTGATTTGACAATCAGGACAATTGGGGGAATTGGGGTTATAAGTATAATTGGTTGAAACGATTGACATTTGACATCATCCAAAAAATAACGCTTCAAATTGGATCGATGACATCAAAGTGAATACATTTCCCATACTTTGTTTAACCTTTTAACTGCCAGAGCGTAATAATAATAAGACAGTGGCAATGGTTTGGTGTTTTTTAACAGGATGGACATAGAGTATAGATTACAATGTTATCAGATGAATGCAATCAAACAAATTTTGCATAAGAATGACGAAGGTCGCATAATATATTAACAGAAAAATAAACCAAACTCTCTTTTGCTAAGACGTGTATCGAACAAAAAAAATCAATATTTTTTAATTAGTTCAGCTCCGGTTGTTGCGCCAAAATAACGGTTTTGTCAATTATCAGTTTTCGGTTCAGTCTCGATTGAAATCTCTGATCGAAAGTATGAAATAAATAGATTTCCATATTTTAGATGAGATAGGATAGAGGAAGAATGAGAGAAGAGAAGATTAAATTCCACTTGGAAAGTTTGTTGTTTTCATGCTAATGGTGTGATTAAAAAAGGGCTTCTACTAGATTCCGTGCATAGCTCAAATGAAATAGAAAAAATCTGAATTCTATCAATATTAATATATTAAATATATTACTCTACCCTTTCTATGAAGCATCAAATTAACATGCATACAGAGGATGTAATAAAACTTTTTAATTAAATCCCAACAGTTTATACCATGTGTATTTTTGCGATATAAGAAGATGCATTGTTGTGATGAAATATGGTTTCTATTGGTGTGTATACGGTTATGAGTTCCGAGCACGAATTTATACCCAAACACTAATTCATTATATACTATAGTTTATAGAGATCCTCGTACTTACTTACTTATGGTGGCGCTTATAGCCCTATAGAAGAACCTCGGTCTTCTTCCTCCAATTGACCAGGCCCAGACGTGTGGCGTCTTATTCAATTTGATTAGCTTAGCGTAGCCGAGGTCTTTCGACGGGTCTGCTGCCATTTGGTAGGAAATCTAAAACGGCTCGGGGGACTCGGTGTGTCGGCATCCACGCCACATGACCTGCCCAATGGAGACGGCGGCGAAGGATGAAGCTAGTAATTGATACCTCGCCGTACATATTCATGACCACGCGATTGGACCTCGTGATTTCAGAGTTCTTAGAATAATTCTATAATGATTTGGCGTGGATCTGGTGGTAATAGTGATGTCAATTGATAAACATTCCGATCAAGGCGCCTCCTTCAAGTCTCTTTAATATCTCCCTGTTTAGATTTTTGTAAATCTGGTTTGACATCTATTGGGTACTGGTGCTACTTCTTAGAGATCATTCGTTATTTTGAATGCTGAATTCGTCTGCTTAGCAAGGTCAAAACTCTTATAATGCCAAATGTGACCTTCGCTAGTTTCAAGCTTATTCTAACGAATTACAAAATAAATCACGCTAGCAGTTAGATATAAAGTCAAGCAGCTATATTGGCTAACTGTACCAAAAACGAAGACGTCTCAAGAATATAAAATTCTAATCTTTTAAACGATAAAAGTCATAAAGGCGTACGGTGTGCAACTTGGGCTGTGCTCTAATTACCAGTATTTACCTAATAAAAAATTACCAATCATTGATCTTGATAATAATTATAAACGCATCATGATTGATAAAATTATATAATATGACGAAAATATAGAAAACTATAGAAATTTTGCGTAAAAAATGGTTTACTTTTAAAAATAAAATGCATTTCATTCTGAGATCTAAGGGCCCCAAAACGATGAATGCCAGCGTCGGGATGGCAGGTATTTGGCAGGCAACGAAGAAAGGTTATTTTACATCAGATTGTGACTGAGAATGAAAAAATAGATACTCTGCGACAACTCCAAGAAGAAAAAATAATACGCTAGCCCCCGGTCAATTTTTATCATCGACCTCAACATCAACACCAAAGTCGTGTATAGTTCGAAGGTCATACTATGTATTTGGTGTAATCAAAAGGCGTATTTGTGTACTATGAGCTGCTACAACCTGGCAATTCCATTACGGGCAATCGGTATAGGTTACAATTGATTCGTTTGAGCCATGCATTACGAAAAAAACGGCCGGAATGCGAGCAAAGACATGACAAGATTATTCTTCTGCAAGACAACGCTCGGCCTCATATCGCAAAAGTCGTAAAAAATATTTGCAAACGCTCAAATGGAATATTTTATCACATCCGTCGTGTTTTCTGGACATTGCTCCTTCTGATTACTGGTTGTTCCGATAGATGCAACACGATTTGTCAGCTCACCGGTTCACTTCTTTCGCAGAAATCGAAAATTGATCTCTAACCTGGATCGCCTCAAAAGTTGGGACATTTTTTTGAAAAGGAATTCGAAATTGCCTGAGAAGTGGTATAATGTAGTAACCAGCGATGGATAACATTTAAATTAATCTGTTAATTCATTTTGTTCTAATACAGTAGAACTTCGATTATCCGGACCAATTGGGAATGAAAGTAGTCCGGATAACGAAAATCCAGATAATAGAAAATAATCATAATTGACAAAGAAAAAAAGAATAATTTTTATTTGTCTGGATTTTAGATTGCCGATTTTGGCTTCAAGTTTTTTTTCTTTCAGAAGCTGCCAAATAGCGAATACTCTTAAAAGTTGTTCATCTTGGTTCTCAAACTATTTCATGGTGACATCTAAACACTGAAAAGCTTCAGAATGTGTAGAACTAATATATCCTGTCTTTTTCGTCACATTCAGCACATATAGAAATTTGTGCTATTGCTTCCGCAATGTCTCCTATAACTAGTCAATTGGAGTCAATTGAATACAATCGAAAAAATATTTCATGGTTATTTCAAAAGTGCAAAAACTTATGACCGACTTATATAATATATTATTATTTTTAACATAATTTAGGAGATTAAAAAAATCTTAGACAGTAAGAAATTGATGATTAGAGTCCAATTATGGTGAACTATTTTTTAATTATAAATTTAATTATATACCTTATAAAAGGCATTTTCACAGATAAGATTTTAAAAAAATCAATACCACCTTAATCTTATTTTTAAGTTTTTAACTATAATATTCTTTGAAGTTCTATTTTTTTGGATGAATTTTGACATACGAGGAAAATTGAATTTGATAGTGATGGAATAATTTTGATTGCAAAATTTGAATTTGAATTGAGAAAATTTGCATAAATATTATTTTATAATCGGATAGTACACAATAGCAATGTATACGCAACAGAGAAAGCAAATTTTAAATTCATTTTGATGTGAATGAGGATGAGCATGTGAATAAAATTGGCATTTCGTCAAAAAAAAAAACAGTATAAATTAGGATTTTTATCCAATAGTAAAACCAAACTGAGCGATAAAAAAGAACTGCTGATAAGACTAGTAACAAGTGTGTCTAATTGTAAAACAATGTGTCTCATTGAGTAGTAGAACAAATAATAGCATTCATTACTATCTATAATTTCATTTTTTTGCTATTGTTTCGATGTATTTGTTTCCCTCAGTTTTGCTCAAAGAGCCTTCTTCGTTTAAATGTTATTCAAGTCATCACAAAACTAAGTTCTGCATTAATTAGCTATCAAATACATATATGATAGGAAAAATAGAACCATTAAGAACAAGAATGGCGCTTTGTTTTCAAAGCAGCTTATTTATTCATATACGATCGAATACCTTTTCACTCGAGAGAACTAGCAAATATGTACCAATAATTTAATTAGCCTAGAAGTTTTCGCCATATCAAATACATATATGAAATAGATTGTCGCCTTATCTATAATATATTAATATATCATTAGATAGAGTGAAAAATATTTTAAAGTGAGACCATATGATGAAAAAGGTTGCTGAACACTGACACAGAAAATAGACAGTGATCTCAGATTTAATAACTTATGATGGCACGCAGTATGTCCTTGGCCAAAAAAACTATATACCGGCTTTGTTTGAACGCATTTACATTCGATCCTCGATATGCGCGGTTCTCAACCTTACGATTTCATTATTACGCGGCATATAGGCCGAAAACAGCCTAGTTTTTTCACTTGAAGGTTTGTATTTCAATCACGATTTCTACATGCCGCGTAAAAGTGAAACCGTATTTTCTAATTTTATGAGGCCCGAGCGCCTTTCGGTTAATTCAACACTGTTGTTATGTAATAACTAAAAACTCTCAGATAGATTTGAAAGTCGATTTGTCTTATATAAAATAATTTGTAACTAAAGCATAATCAATGTCAAGTCATTCATTGTCACCAATTTAAATTTTCCACCAATGCAATTGGATGAATATATTTTTGGGGTCTTATTGTGTAATGTTTGCATAATATTATTATAAAGGCGCTAACCTTGATTTATGGACGTAATGAAGGTTAGATTTAGTCCGTTTGGAATTCCGTGAAAAAATAATTTAATATAAAGAGTAATGAAAAATGTATTAAATACATTATATTAGTAGTTTCACAACAAGCCATAAACAAATACATAAAGACCACATCACGTCATTTTATTACAATTTTAGCACAAAGTAATGGCAATTGAAAAACCAGCAACAAGGTATGCTGCAAAAATTTATTTAGCGCCGTACATAAACAATTAGCCATATTATGAATAAATTACATGATAATTATATAACAGCATGAACATTGATGGACTCACATTTTTGTCTCTTCCATGTTTGTAAGCGTTCCAAACAATAATATTTATAACTTGAAAATGTTTCGCTTCACTTCCAGCTAAACGTGTTATATCGTTGTGCAAAGGCACGGATAGAGTAGCCCACGACTAAGCCAAAACTACTGTTGATCGGCGCTAAAAACGATGGCCTGCAATACAAGATACAAAAGGCCAAGTGTGGGAAAAAGACAAGAATAAAAAAAAATTTGCACCAACACATTTTTACACACGCAATCGCAACGGCTCTCAATATTGAGGTGTATAATTTCATTCAGTTTTTATATATATTTTTGGAATAGTATTTTAACTCAAAATGAATTAACATTTTCATAGTTTTCAACTACAATGCGAATAACATGCTTTTGCCGAATGTTACTACTTGATGGTACCACGTATAAGATGTACCCATAAAGATTGTCGTTTTTTTTAAATGAAAGATTTGAATGCTCATATTTTTTTAATTTTTAACGTATTATTACAAAATGTAATTTTCATCGTTGGATATAACTTCTCTCCACCAATCTGCTAACATTTTAATGCTTTTGTCATAAGACATCACGGGTTTTAAACGAAAATATTTTAAAAGTCCATTTTTAATATTGTAACGTGGGGGAAAATTATGAGAAAATTACGGTAAAAGGGAGTGATGATATTTAACAAATGGCTCACTCTAGAACGTTTTCCGGTCAAGGTTAAAGCGTAATTCGTTAGCAATACGCATATCTTAATCCATTTTATTTACACCAACTCGATTTCGTCACATCTGTAAAATACTTAGCTTTGATTTTAAACCGCTCGATTTATTATGATTAAATCGATTCAAATATTGCCGATGCCGGTCTTTGATTCAAGTCGAATCATATTTTTCTAATAACATCAACAAATATGATTTGGCTCACGTCATTCTTCGAATCAAACGACGACCAGTGGGGAGTTGGCCTTAATTCAAGCCGGTAGTCTTGGTTTTTCCTCCGAGATCAATCGGAGTTCATCGTAAGTTTTCACATCTAATTAATGTGGAAACATCATCCACCATGAGAGTCGTTCATGTCTCGTAACCGCAGCCAATCCGTGGAGATCAAATAAACATGCTGAAAAGATCTCGTCTTTCGAATTCACCACCTTCTGGAGTCCTTCTCGCCGACGTTATGAGTGTATTGGGGCAGTAGTGGGTCAACAGGAACTCGCGTTCTTAAGATTACCGTCGCTTAACAGAGGGGTTGTTGCTGCTGCTTGAAAGAAAGGAGTGCAGAACCGGCGCGACGAAGATAACTGGGCCCCGAATTCGGCTGAGGGGTTGCTACCACGTTACACTGGTGTCAGAAGTGGGATCCACTGCTGAACGTCGGCAATGCCGAAGAGAAGAACAGTTACTATGGAGGGAGTTGCATCAACATCGGAACAACTACAAAAAATTGAAGAGCTGCAAACGAATATTCAGCGTGAAATTGAAGAAAGAATGAAGTGGCAACGGGAAGTGGAGGAGCTGCGAATGCAGTTGCAAGCGGTGCCTGTAAAGAACTTAATGGAATACCCAAAATTTGATGGGACAGGAGACTTTGCGGGTTTCGCAGCGGGTTTCGAATGGGCACTCGAATCCAATAATGAAACACGGAGGATGGAGCGTCTCAAAGCCTCGTTGAGCGGAGACGCGCTTCTATTCATGGCCAATCAGCCAGAGAGTAGAGGCAGCGACTTCAATGCAGCAATGGAACGGCTACGGAAGCGGTTCGGAGGGAGAGGATCCGCACTTGGAGACGTGATGCGGCAGGCGCAGAGTATATTCAAAGAGGCAAATGACAACTTCCGGCAATATGTGGAGAGGATTGGAGACGCAGTAGACCGAGCTTTTCCGGAAAGAGTGGTGTCATCGGAGGTTGTTAAGAGCTTGCTGCTGGCGGCCGCCGTAAGAGATACTTCTTGGTTGGGGAGATTGGATGAACTCCCATACAAATATGATGATGTCGTCGATCGGGCAGACAGAGCGAGGGAAGATGAGGCGGAGTCTAAGAAGAAAATGTTGGCTTTTCAACCGGCACCATCAGCACCCATGTTACCGACAGGATGTTATCAGTGCATCACTCACCCGATAACGGACACTTACCAGAAGGAGAGGAGGGCTGATTACCATCGGGGGCCAATGAAATGCTTCCGGTGCGGAAAGGATGGTCACATCGCCGCGAGATGCAGAGCACCGTCGAATCGCTTTGGATATCGGCCGGAAAACAACCCACCACGATTTGGTGGGGGAGTTCAATGAAAAAGAGACCGTCGGCTCGGGAAGAAGAATTGGAGGATTGGCGCACTCGTGAGCCGATCGGGAGAATTTCGAGTGAGTGCGTGTATAAACAATTACGTGCGGACAGTATTAATAGACACGGGTGCTACTTTAAGTATGATTAGTAGTAAGATTTTTCAAAGCTTAAAATTGGACAAGTGTAGAGTAGTCAGTAAAGATGAAATAGAGTTAATAGCGGTGAACGGACAAAGAATAAAAGTGAAAGAGTGGCGAGAAGTAGATATAAAGTTGGACACGGCCGCCGTAAAGTGGACGTTTGCTATTGGGGATATTAATGAGGAAGTGATAATCGGAACGGACCTCTTAACTCACCTTTGCGCGCGAATTGACTTCTCGCCGAACGGAATGAAGATCGCGTTTCCGCAGACTGTAACCGTTGGACAGTTGTCGGTATATAGATTAGATAAGTTAATCGACGATAGTGTTAAGGACTTAGATGAAGGAAATCAAACAAAATTTCGAAAATTTATTATGAACAATAGTGACGTGTTTTCCGCGAGTGATAATGACCATGGACATACAGACGTAGTTGAACATTGTATTGAGGTGGACAATGCAAAGCCTGTAAAAATAGCCCCGAGGCGTGTGCCCCTCGCGAAGAAAATGGAAGTGCGTAAACTTATAGACGAAATGCTCGCGAGCGATTTAATTGAACCAGCCCGGAGTCCGTGGGCATCGCCGATAGTGTTAGTGCCAAAAAAAGACGGATCAATGCGGATGTGCGTCGACTATCGGAAATTGAACAATGTCACCGTAAAGGACACCTTCCCACTTCCGCGGATTAACGACGTACTAGATCGCTTTGCTGGAAGCAAGTGGTTTTCCACACTTGATCTTCAGAGTGGATATTGGCAGGTTCCTGTCGCCCAAGAAGATCGCGATAAGACTGCGTTCACGACCGAGTTCGGAACGTTCCAATTTAAAGTGATGCCTTTTGGGCTCTGCAACGCCCCGGCAACCTTCTCTCGATTAATGGAGACGGTCCTCGGCGATTTATCAACGACAGCACACGTCTATTTGGATGACGTTATTGTATTTGGAAGAAGCTTCGACGAACATTTGGCGCGGTTACAGTTAACGTTCGAGCGACTGCGAGCTGCTGGCCTGAAATTAAATCCAAACAAATGCCAACTCATTCGAAGCAGCGTAGAATTTTTGGGCCACCGAGTAACAGCAGAAGGAGTATCGACGGATCCCCGAAAGATTGAAGCTGTAAAGGTGTGGCCAGTTCCGACCACCCGGACGGCGCTGCGGAGCTTCTTAGGTCTCTGCACCTACTATCGGAGATTTGTGCAAGGTTTCGCTGAAATTGCCAAACCACTGCATTATTTGACAGGCAAGGGTGTGCCGTTTGTATGGTCTAAGCATTGTCAAGACGCCTTTGATCGATTGAAGGATGCCCTTACAGAAACTGACATTATGGCATATCCTACGCCAAACGATTCTTTCACGCTGGACACTGATGCCAGCCAACACAGTATCGGTGCAGTACTCTCACAGCGACAAGACGGAGTAGACCGAGTAATAGGATACTTCAGCCGAACGCTACGCGGGCCAGAAGAGAATTACTGCGTTACGCGCAAAGAGTTGCTCGCGGTTGTGGCGGCGACGCAGCATTTTCATCACTACCTCTTCGGGGTGCAGTTCGAGGTGCGGACGGATCATTCCGCCTTGAAGTGGTTAATGAACTTCCGGAACCCGGAAGGTCAAGTGGCTCGATGGCTAGAGCTGCTTGGTCAATATAACATGAAGATCGTCCATCGGGCCGGAAGTGAGCATGGAAATGCGGACGCGCTGTCACGCCGTCCGTGTGCGGAAGAATGCGCCAAATGTCGAAGAATGGAAGAGCTCGACGGGAAGAGAATCAACCTCATACGATTACAGCGAACAGAACAGCCGGAGGACCGAGACGAGATGTTAGAACAAATTATCCATTGGAAAGAGACTGCACACAAACCATCATGGGAAGAGGTTTCAGCGGAAGAACCCGCGTTCAAGGTTCTCTGTGCACAGTGGGACGCCTTGGAGGTCAAGGACGGCCTTCTTTATAAACGGTGGGAAAACTCGGATGGAACAAGAACAGTTCTTCAGCTAGTTGTGGGGGAAAATAGAGTACCGGAAGTGCTGCGGGAAATGCATGGTTCTCTCACCGGAGGGCATTTTGGAATTAACAAAACCTTGAAGAAAGTTCGGGAGCGTTACTACTGGCCAACCTGCCGTCAAGACGTAGAGGCCTACTGCCGTCGATGCACCATTTGCGCCTCCGTCAATGGACCAGCGCGAAGAAACCGTGGGGAAATGGGCAAATACATTTCAGGAGCGCCCATCGAACGCATGGCTGTCGATGTGTTAGGACCTCTACCAGTCACGAGGTGCGGAAATAAATACATTATAGTCATGATGGACTATTTCACCAAATGGGCGGAAGCCATCCCCGTACCCAACCAACAAGCAGAAACCATCACTACCGCGCTGATAGAGGTCTTCACCAGAATAGGCGTCCCCATGGAATTACATTCGGATCAAGGGCGGAATTTTGAGGCCACCATGTTCCGGAATGTCCTGACGCAGTTGGGAGTCGCTAAAACCAGGACGACTCCTTTCCGTCCCCAATCGGACGGATTAGTGGAGCGAATGAATAGAACGCTACTCAACTACTTAAAAAAAATTGTCGGGAATAAACAAGATCGGTGGGATGAATATATCCCGATATTTTTAATGGCGTATCGGTCGTCTGTGCAAGACGCGACGGGCCAGTCGCCCGCTGTTCTAATGTACGGGCGCCAGTTGCGGCTTCCGGCGGATCTACTGTTCGGGGCACCCCCTTCGGGAGGGCGAAGCCCAATTGCTAGCTGCGAGTACACGGAGCAGCTTCGACGGAAATTAGCCGAAATACATCGGTTTGCTCGAAAGAATTTAAAGATGACAAGTGATAGGATGAAAGCCCGATACGACACCAAGAAGCTAGAGCCGAAATACAATGCAGACGACCTTGTGTGGTACTATAATCCACAGAGGGCTGGGCGAGGGTGCCCGAAACTATCACCTCCCTGGACGGGTCCATATAAGATCATAAAAATGATAAGTAGTGTCGTATATAGAATACGGAAAGCCAACGACACTGGCCGATTTATCGTTACTCACTTAGATCGGCTAGCCAAATATACGAAACCGACCATCGAGGATAACGAGCTGTCAGAGGAGGAGGATCTCGATTTGGAAAGCTTCTTTGACGAATCAGATTAAAACGACGAAGACGCTGTCACCGAGGATACGACACGAGCCTTTCAAAGGGTTTCAGCTGCAGCCGCCGTGCAAAAGTGCTGGCGGGCCTAAAACGTAAAGTGCAAATGTAATTAAGGGCAATAATGTGAGTGTAGAGTAAATAAGAGAAAAATCAAATAAACAAGCAGTTGAGTTATATCGAACAAGTGAAAAGATTTTGTGTTTAAAAGTCGTCGTATAGAAGATAAGCTTTGTGTTGGAAACTCGTTGTATAGAAAATAAGTTGTCATGTGTAATGTTTATGTTTTCGTCAATTTAGTTGTTATGAAGTTATATGCATCGTGTTGATGTACGTGTCTAGAAAATAAGATGTAAATACCATACGTATACTTATGCTTTTGCCACCGCTTTCGTTGGGGGAGTTATTGTCGTGCATTCGATTTTTTATTTTTGATTAGTTTGAGACTATTTTGGAGACCCGAGTGTGTTGTAATTAAAGTACGTGTATTTTTGGAAATATTGTGTTAAAAGTGTTAATTGTGTAGAGTCATCCGCGACACTCGAAGGAGTACTAGCTCTTAACCTGCAATTGCTGCGGTTGGGTTGGTTTAATCGCGCAGACGACGAACCGGAAGTTCGACGTCTTGATGGAGATGATGACTTCATTTTGGGGAGAATATTGTGTTAAAAGTGTAAATTGTGTAGAGTCATTCGCGATACTCGAAAGAGTACTAATTCTTAACCTGTAACTGCTACGGTGGGGTTGGTTATTCGCGCAGACGACGAACAGGAAGTTCGACGTCTTGGTGGAGAAGATGACTTCAAGCGACCGGACCGGTGATTCCGTGTCGAGGGAGGTTCGAGTGAGACCTCAGAGAAAATTATAGGGAAACGTACTCGCGGGTAAAACGGGGATGCACTGACGACGAGAGAATTATAATTCAAATAAGGGAAGCGTTAATAAAATCACGTGACATCAGTGGCAATGGCATTTGTTTAGCGGTACTAGGTTAAGAGGTTGAAATGAAGGTCGATTAACGTTAAGAATAATGTAGACAGTAAGATTTAACTAACATTGTGTAAGAATAAGAAATTTTATTATGCTAGTACTGGGCCCAGGAATATTTTTTTTTTTCGATTAATATTAAGAATATTGATAAGCTAACCAAATAGATGATAAGAAATTAGAATAGGATTGTGTAACCTACGAGAGTCTTTTGTAATTCGAAGTATTTTGCGAGGAATTAAGTAATGCTGATTATAAAACAGTTATATTGTCTCCATGTTATGTCAATTGCATTGTATTTTGTCAAAGTTATTGTATTGGAATACGGAAGGCACGGTTGCGAGGTACACGTGTGAATTGATCGGGACGATTCAATTTTAAGTCGGGGGGAGTGTAACGTGGGGGAAAATTATGAGAAAATTACGGTAAAAGGGAGTGATGATATTTAACAAATGGCTCACTCTAGAACGTTTTCCGGTCAAGGTTAAAGCGTAATTCGTTAGCAATACGCATATCTTAATCCATTTTATTTACACCAACTCGATTTCGTCACATCTGTAAAATACTTAGCTTTGATTTTAAACCGCTCGATTTATTATGATTAAATCGATTCAAATATTGCCGATGCCGGTCTTTGATTCAAGTCGAATCATATTTTTCTAATAACATCAACAAATATGATTTGGCTCACGTCATTCTTCGAATCAAACGACGACCAGTGGGGAGTTGGCCTTAATTCAAGCCGGTAGTCTTGGTTTTTCCTCCGAGATCAATCGGAGTTCATCGTAAGTTTTCACATCTAATTAATGTGGAAACATCATCCACCATGAGAGTCGTTCATGTCTCGTAACCGCAGCCAATCCGTGGAGATCAAATAAACATGCTGAAAAGATCTCGTCTTTCGAATTCACCACCTTCTGGAGTCCTTCTCGCCGACGTTATGAGTGTATTGGGGCAGTAGTGGGTCAACAGGAACTCGCGTTCTTAAGATTACCGTCGCTTAACAGAGGGGTTGTTGCTGCTGCTTGAAAGAAAGGAGTGCAGAACCGGCGCGACGAAGATAACTGGGCCCCGAATTCGGCTGAGGGGTTGCTACCACGTTACAATATCATCGTTTCTTTTGTAATTTTTCTCATCCAAATAATGCTGCATAGATCTAAAATATCTCCGACGGAGCGATGTCTGAAGAATAAGGAGGCTGTTGAATTGTTTTCCATTTAAGTCTGTTTATTTTTTCCCGCTTTATTTTCGCCGAATACTGTAAAAACACTTGTCTTCGATGCACAATAGAAGATAGTTTTTTATTGCCAGGCCGAGCTTAGGGGTTGGTTTTGCTATCTGACCCTTTGATAGCCATTGATTTTTGCGCTAATAATTAGAGTAAATAACCCAGTTATTAAAGTGCCTAAAAACGGCATTTAGGATTCCATTTTTCGAAGTTGTTCGCATGCGTTTATGCGATCGCCCAGGTTCTCTTCACTTAATCCGTGCGGCACCCATCTTCCTTGTCTTCACACCTTCGCGATTTTTTTCAGATCAAAATTTTTGGAATCAATTTTGAGATTTTAAAACGTTTAAAATAACGCCCAGTATATCGCAAATATTTTTAGTGATATGCGTTGCCGTCTCTTTTTTTTTTTTAGAAAATGATAAAACATAAAATTTCGAATAAATTTTTCACCCGACGAAAATTGATCCATCGTAAAGTGGGTTGTTAATTTTGAATTTTATATGTATGAATCATGTTTCGTCAAACGTACAACTTTCATGCAACGTTCTCGTCAACCATTAATAGCTGATGATACAACCTAAAACATAACTCAATAATTTTGTAGGATTTTTTAAAAAATTGCGAGAAACTGCCTTAAATGAAGAAGAAAAAAATTTAAAGCGTCATGCAGTCGTGCAAACTTGATACTGTCGTTAAAAAATCAATGTGTTAAAATAGGCAATAAATTATCGCAAATTTCAAGTCTGCAACTTTTAATATGATAAAAATTATATATATATAAATATATACATAGTAATTTTTGGCCACCAAACTATACAAATGACCAATATACTCTTTCCGCATATAAGCGTCAGTGGTATCTTATCTTATCTCGAAGAGAATCAGCATCTCGCGCCTTCGTGATTACCTCTTCAGGTTCACTCGTTCAGTGGCAAATTTCAATCAAGATGTCTTCTGCTACACAACCTACACAAGCACCAAGAATTCTTAGTTTCAACAAGTTAGAACCACAATGGGACTTCCTTTTTATTTTGTTTGTTGGTTAAAACTGTTGGTTGAAACTGATTGAATATTTTTAAATTTGGCATACTGTTTATGGACCGGCGGAAAATCTCTCCGGCCCGGCACTTGGGTTGAGTTGGAGAACACTGGCTTGTTTGATAATTGTGATATCTTACAACAGACAGCGAATATAAAAACTGATAATGTGTACTAATAATGACGAAAAATGTTACATTTCATCGATCTGGGGTTTCGATATTTTTTAAAAATTAAACTGCATTCCACGAACGATGTTGTTTATTTAAAAATCAGCATTGTAAATTCGAGTGGCGATTTAATTAAATGACTAAATGCTAAAATCAGATCTGATAATATCAAGCTTATTTATAAAAAAAATAATGCGTGATGTAATGAGAATTTAAAGAAGCTGTGCTGGTATGAAACGACCACACGTCGTTGAGTGTATCTGCCTATAAAAGAAGCTCCCTAGCTGCAGAGTCATATCAACGCGATACGCCTAATTACTCTCCCTCCTCCTTATATTGCAGATTAACCTGAAATTTAATATAATATATCATACATCATATTTTAACATAATATGTATAAACAATGATGCACATGCATTATGTTACCTCATTGATATAAAATATAGTATTTCAATCAGGCTTAAAACGGAGAAACCCAAACAAACTCCAAGAAGGCCACCACAATTGGCAAGGAAATCAGTGAGTCCATATAGCTCCGATCTCTTAGACGTAATCATTTGAGGTTCTTTGAAAAATAGCTCGACATCGCCAATATCAATCCTAATTATTATCATTGAGGCATTATATTATGAACATATTTTATACGAAAGGTTGATGAATAAACCAAATTATTGCAAATGTTTGAGAGTATTTGGGCGAATTGATGCTTAAATTTCGCATACACTGACGTATATTATAATTTGCTTATGTCAGACTTTGCTTCTCAATAGAATTTACAGGCAGGGTCTTTTAAAGGAAATGAGAGTTTCAAGGTAACCGAAAATGTAAAACTTGTGATGATACATTAATTAGAAGCCTAACCGATATTTTGAAATTTAAATAATATATATAATATTTATCAAAAAATAAAAATACAGAGAGAATACTAACAAATTATTGGGTTGATGCAAAAGTTAAGACCGTTTTTTTGCATATACAATTAAACATATTTTTTTTTTAGATTTGTATTATTTATTTAATCAATTATATAATTTCCATCCGTTCTTATAACTTTCTCCCATATTTCTATCAACTTGTTAATATTATTAGCGTAAAATTCCGTGGATTTTGATGCGAAAAATGTAGTAAGGGATGTTTTTACCTGCTCTATTGTATCAATTTTTTTATCATTTAAAACATTTTGCAGCATTTTTCTTGTCACGTTGCTGTACACGACCCATTTCTCATCTCCCGTTACCAAACGATGCAAAAGAGGTTCATGTTTTTGTCTCGCACTCAAAGCAACGCACGTTGAAACACTATCCAATAAATTGGCAGCCGACAATTGATGAGGTATCCAAATGTCGTACCGCGAAACCATCCCCATACGCTTCAAATGTCTTTATACGGTTCTTTGGTTGACTCCCATCATCGAAGTGATCTCCCTGGTGGTTAGACGTGGATTGATGTCAATTATGACTTTTAACTTGTCGTCATCAAACTTCAATTGCCGTCCGGTACGTGGTTTATCAATTAGTGAAAAATCCCCAGATCGGAATTTTGTAAACCATCTTCGTACCTATCGAACTTTGATGACATCTGTTCCATACACAAATGTTTTTGGTTTCCACACTCGCAGTATTGTCTTTATGGAATTTTTCTACTTTATCGACCGACATTTTGAAAAAATACAAGTGCTTTTCACTGTACTCTGGCCAGGCCAAAACTGAATAGAAAGTAGAGATAAAGCATCCTTTATACAATGGAATCATTTAAAAGAAGATACTATTCATCATTTCTGAAGATTTTTTTACCGAGGATCATAAAAAACGGTCTTAACTTTTGCATCAACCCAATATAAACGAACAAAAATTGACCTAAGAACTCATTATTGATCAATTTTATGAAAAGACCAACCCGTCAAAATCGACATCTATTTTCCACGATTTCAAATATTCTTCCCATTTAAAAACAGTCTTCGATATTTCATAATCGTAGATGATGGAAGAGCAAGCTGGTAAACAGTTACATTGCCTCTCTGGATACTGCTTTGATTCTTCTTTCATAGCATTATCCTCATGCATATCAGCCATTACTTCCCGAGCAAAAAAGGTTCCTTAAGTATCAATAAATCATCTTTAATATTTATCTGAATTAAAAGAGTTATCTTAGATTTTTAAAAAAAAGTACTGACCTGACACGCTCCTGAGGCATTTAATATTGCTGCTTGAACAAATAGGCATAGATGCATCACCTTCAAAAAACAATGCAAGTTAAACTCAACCATATTTCAAAAACTATCAAAGAAAATTGAAGCATAAAAGAAGAAGTCGACAATACGAGGCATTGCATATGAAACACATCCACATTTATCCATTGTGCGATTCGTTACACATTCAAATTCGCAATTTTCTTGGGTATATTCTTTGAAGAATCTCAACCATTTTTCGTGTGAGAAGAAACATTGTCGCCTAAAATAAAACAAAATCATGATTATATTATATAATATATGAATTAAACCTGGTTATTGAATCGATCATTTAAATCAGTGATGTGTTAAACCCAGGGAAGAGAGAATATCCATACAAATACAAAAATTCGATTTATTCGTATTCGTATTTTGACGTAGGCATATTGATCAATAGCATTAAGTGCTTTATGAGGTTAATGAGCCAAAACGGCTGATCGAGCGAATATATTGCGGAGTGTTTCTATTCAATTAGTGTTTGTCCTTCATGTTATAGATTTTTTTTATTAAACCGTATCCAGAAGCTTTTAATCCTTATGCTTAGGGTTTTTTCGAAACCCTCAGCATTCAGTTCTAAAATCATATCCCTAATACGTTCAATCGTTTGCAAAAACACGCTGTTCTGTTGCATGTTGTGATAATGTGTTGTAGAAAGATGATGCCGACAATAGTTGACTTTTGGTGTATTTGCCAAAAGTTGTGCCTTCCAATTCATTTAAATAACGCTAAAAAAGCATATTGAAATAGCATTGAAACTATTAATCCCAATCGAATATTCGAATATATTTGGGGATTTTTCACTATTCGTATATTCGAATATTTATAAAATTTATCGGATATTATTCGTTAAGTAATCTAGAAAGTTAAAACAAGATGAAACTCAATAAACGTGATGGCAAAAAATTTTCTTAACTCTTACTCTCTAAATCAATCAAAAAATCATTAAAAGGATTTAAAATCGAAAATAATTACAAATGAAGAAATACATTTTTTAAGAAAATTGCTCGATATTCTTCTGCCAATCGAAATAGCAAAAAAGAAATGCAATTTTTAAAATATAAGTTTTGAAATGTCAATAAAATTCTGATCCACTTGATTTCGCTGAAACCAAAAACCTCAAAATTTCACTTGATTTCACGTCTTTGTCTACGAGAAAACGCGTTGCGCAACAACAGACGATGATACTTCTCGCCTTCTTTGTGTGATGGGATCCAGAACCTTCCTATCCGAAAAAATAAATTTATTTCTAATAAGGGAACTTTGTAGAAAAATAAGATGCTCCAATTGTATTTTTTTATAACACTAATAAATTCGTACAGAAAAATTCCGGGTTATATTTGAATCACTCTCATATACACATATAAAATATTCGAATATTCGAATATTTAATCACTTTCATGTTCGATATTCGAATAATTGATTTTACGAATATTTGGGACCCCTAATTGAAACAGTAATAATGGCTGTTTAAAAATAAAGCGTTACTTGTGTGGCAATATATCATAATTAAATGTTCTTTTAACAGCAAGCTAGTACTCAGTTTATCTACTATTCGTTGCTACTTTTACAAACCTTGGCTTGCTCGTCATTCGCTATATCTTACATAGTTGATACTACCTTACCGGTTCGGAGCCAAAAAGCTTTAGGAACAGAACAAGGACAAGAATAACATCAAGCAGATGGCCTTGGTAAGAGGCTAATAAAGAATTCCGCTTTGCGACGATAGCACCATTGTCTTCCGTTGCCTTTTATATCATTTTGAAATCGCCGAACTGAGAGGATCAAACTGAAGTAGGAAACCACAGGGTATCGAATTTTCTCGGGTAAGTTACACGTGGATGGAGAGACCCCCTCAGTTGGTGGAGGAGTGAATCCGAAATGCACTTAAGCGTCACGTGCGACTTCATCCTAGCTTTCCAACACCCTAGCGAAGAAAGAAGGGACTGAACTCTGCCATCCTGAAAGCCTTTTCCAGTAAAATCAAAAAAATCGTCTAGATTATATTTTCACTGTCTCAGTCTTTACAAACCTACCACACTCCCTATTAGTCGATATGTTCATTCAGGAGAGTGCCTGGCCGAGCGTTCTAAATGAAACTCGGAGGTTATGCTACTTTCAATATTGAGCAAATGAGGAAGTGAATGTATGATACAAACAAAATGGATATAATCTCTTTCTGTGAATGGATATTGAAAAGGCCCATAGTTCTGCAGTGGACTGTTTGTGGCTGCACTATGATGATGATTTCATTATGAAGTAAATCATCATTATCATTAACTCATTCCGGTACGGCTCACTTGAAAACATTTATTTCGCGCAGCACCTTAGCTGGTTCATTCAAGCGAAACCGCTTCATAAACAAATCTATTTGTCTACTTTATATCCCAACACGTATTTATTTTCAACAAGAAAAATTAGCCATAATTTATATTTCCGCTCAATATAAGCGAGACACACTTTTAGGGGTGGGGTCCTAGAGTAAAATTCGTCATCATCATTAATCACAAAAGATCTATTTTTATTTCGCCCACTATTATGTTTAAAGGTGAAAGGGGGTTGTATGAAAACTAGGTCAAGGGGAGATCACAAATTAAATTGGTTTACACACCACTGATTTAATTGAAAATGACCTCTTAGGCTCATAATTGATCAATGCTGATGATGTGGTTATCATTCGTGGCTTAATTGCTATTGCAGAAGTTGTGCCGAGTGTTATCCAGAAGAAGTTCTGATTTAAGCGTGGAATAACATTTGGTGCGTGGAGTGCAATCTAAAAAAATACAAAATATAACGATTTTTTTAAAAAGAAAAAAATGCAACATCACACAGCCTTTCTTTTTAATCCAAATGTGCCCAATTTTCAATACTTAGGATACTTAATTTTAATTATCGTCATTGAGTAGAGTTTGACAACTTCACACGCGCCAAAATTACAATGAACTCATTGTGAGCGCGTCATCGAATATTTTTATACCAAAAATATGTTTTACTTTAGCTGTGTGTCTTCTTTTTTGTCCAATTGTGTGATCAGTTGTGTGCTATTTATTGTCAAGTATAATTATCAATGAATAAATCCTATGGGCATATCTGCGTTAAATTTTTAACCACGCGTTTTGCTTCTATTTATGCTGATTACCTCTTATCAAATTGTATCCAAAGATATCAACATTATATGGCATATTTAATTGTAATAAGTTTGAAATTAAATAAATTTACTTTAAATCCATCAGCGGGACTAGAACACATATAATCGATTTCAGATTTGTTTCTTCTCACTGTTATACCAAGAGCCGCATTTGTACCAGTTCCCTGTAAAAAAAAAAGATTGCAAAATTTGGGAATCAAAACAGTACATGACAATTATAAATTCATTACATATTTACTGAAACTGTAAAATTCACAAAATTATCATACCAAAGCCCTGTAAGGATATGTTTCGAGCGGTAGATTTTTAGAATATCCGGAATCAATTGACCATCCCTCATTTTTTACGCCGTGTTTCGAGAAATTATATTTATTTTGAACGCTAAAATGTTTAAAAATTTAATAACGATTTATTTAAATAAATTCACAATCATAAATGATCTTACGTATCTCTAAATATATCATCAGGGTCGAGCATATTGGCTGTAAAACACAACCCTTGTTCGGTTAAAAATGGTGTAAATATATCTTCACAGTCGTACAGTTCTCCCCATACACAAAGATAAAGTGCTTCCCTTAGCCTAGGAGCAACCTTAAAAAAAAATCAATATGTTAATATTATAGGTATGCTTATGAATTACAGCGTACCACTTGAAGATTCGGAATTTCAAATAATCAAAGATCGACTGTGATTGAAAGCAATATTTGTATTTATAATTATTTTTAAATACATGGTCGTTATAACTTCTATTTCTATTGCTTTTTATGATCATCAACACGATGGTGTTAACATAGCCATAGTGGAAGCTAATCCATATACAACAGTTCAAATACTTGCTTATGAGTTAGATCTATTTCTCGTCAAATCGATAGGTGGGTGACACACGAATTGTCAAAAGGCCAAAAACTGAGACGTATGAAAATATGATCTTCGTTGATAATTCGTAATGGGAAAACCCAATTTTTAAATCGCATCATTCGTTGTAATTAAACATGGATTTTATACAACAGGAAAAAATTGGGTCGATGGTTAAATGCCGACAAATCTCCATGATAGTCACCAAAGCTTTTAATGTATCAAGAAAAGTTCTTGGTTACTGTATGATAGACAAATAAGGGCGTATACTATACTATTCCTTCTTAAAATCATAGATAGCCATTACGACAAATTTGTATTACTGTTAAATTGATAATATGCACCAGAAATTAAGAATTAAGCAGTTAATTTTGATACAATAATAATTCAAGACAACACTCGGTAGCATAACACATCACTCAATAAGTTCGTAGGATATTTTTTATACTTTAAACATTTTTCTTCGTTAATTGGGGTAGTTTTCGCATTTAAAAAAAACATACGAACTTATTGAGTGATGTGTTACATCGCGGATAATCATTTTTAAATCAAATGCTTTAAATTATGAAGTTTTAGCTAGACCTTTCTTTAACAGATTTTTGGTTTTTCCCTCTCTTGGATTACTTTTAATGAATGAAAAAAATCCGAAACTAGGACGAGGCAATTCAAGGATTTGAAAAATTTATCATTTTTAAAGTGGAGACTTCTTTGAAAATGGAATAAGTAATTTAGTTTCTCGTTGACAAAATACCATTGATGCCAATCGAGATTATTTTGATTGAATAAATCATGTTTTGTAAAAGTTATAGCGTTTTAATTCTAACCTACGAATTTCGAACGTTTATGTGGTACATCCTAATAGTATTATATTAAATCGACTTACGTCTAATATTATATCAATAATACTCTCGTTGATGTATAGTAAATCTTCGCGATCTTTTAAACAAGTTTGTCCACAAAGCATGGACACTGCTTCCGTATTAAAGACTCTGAAATTTAAAATAAATGTTAAAAACAAACAATTATTGAATTGTTATTTATCGGAGAAGCTATTCAAATCAATTACTCGTCTTCAGTCAGATTTCCATTTCCACAGAAGTCCGAATAATTGTAGACGGACTGTTTCGACTTTATTTCTGAACACACTGTAACAGCCGGGAATGGAATCTAAATTTAAACATGATCAATGATGTATAAATATTCGGCTATTGAATACCTATCATAACAAAAATGGATGATGTGTGTATGTATAGGCAAGTATTCAACATTGTATATTTGGCGTAACTAATATAAATATTTTCATAGTTAAAATAAAGAAAATTATTGATGAAAATCTCAAACGTTTTAACCTATTATGAGCCACACTATTTGTAACATGTTTTGTCTCGGTTTTGTTGTTATGCAGTGCAGATGATATCATTAACATATATTTGAATATTATCAATGAAATTGATTCTAGAAAATGGTATTAAAATTATAAAAAATCTGCCTTACCACATATATCATTAAAAAGTTTTTTTTTAAATACAGTAGAACCTCGATTATCCGGATTAATTGGGGATGAAAGTAGTCCAGATACGAAAATCAGGATAATCGAAAATAATTATAATTGACAAGTAAAGTATGAATTTGTCTAGATTTAAATATACATAATAAAAAATATTTGATTAAAAAAAAAACAATTATTAAGATCTCTTCAAATATATAAGTTGACCTAAATTACACTCTTCTTGGTTTTCAAGCCATTTCATAATGTTATATTTAAACACTGAAAACTTCAGAATTTATAGGACCAATATCTCTCCCACGCAAATCTCTTTTTAGTCTTCTCGACCTTGTTCTTCTGAATCAGATATTTTTTTAATTACTTCCTCATCAATCAAAATTTAGAATCCAGGGTCGTTTGCATCGCATTTTAATCACTAAGTTACATCTTCTTCGTCGCATTCAGTACATATAGAAATTTGTACTATTACTTCCGCAATGTCTCCTATAACAGATTCGACCGCGTTATTGGAACTTACTAAACGTCTTTTCAAAATTGTGTTCCATGATTTTTTCAAAGTGGACACATCTAAAGAATTCCAACTATCTGCTGCGATGTAGCAATAATCTTTTAAATTTATTTTCTTGTGGAAGGTAATAACTGTTTCATCATTATTTTCGTCTGCTAGCAATAATCGTCGAAGCATCTGATTTCTATGTAAACGTTTGAATGTTTCTATTACATCCTGATCTATCGATTGTATTATCGACGTGCCATTTGGTGGAAGAAGTTTTATCGTAAACACTTCTGGGATGAATTTTTTTTCATTCCGTCGTTTAAAAACTTCACCATTCATCCAGACTTTTCTGATGATCATATTCAATTGGAAGACTTTTGATATTTTTAAAGCATCTGGGGTTCTTTAATTTTCCAATGACAAACAGTGACAGTCTGTGTCTGCCAGCTACATTTGCACAGACTATTATAGTGACACGTTTTTTACTAGTTTTGTACCCAGGCGAAGTATTTTCACGTCTTGATACTAAATATTAGTTTTTTTCCAATTTAAGCCGGTCTCATCAGCATTGTATATAAACTCTTTGTCGAATCCTTCCTTCTCCACAAAAAGCTTCAATGTGTCAATGAATGTGTTTAATGAAGGTATGTCAGCAGAAAACTTTTCCCCATGAATTTCAAATTCCCTGATACCATATCGTCCTTTTTAGAAAAATAACGGAAAATTTAAATTGCAAATAAAAATTTGCACTAGAAAACAAATTTAAATATGGGAATCCCAATTTGGGTATACAGAAAATATATAGAAATAGATAAGCTAAATAAAATATATAATAAAGACTTAAAATTAAATACAATATTTATATTTTCGAATCGATTAAGATCTGGTTTTCTTTCTGACAAAAATAACAGTTTTACTGGTTTTCGGTTCAGCTTTGGTTTGAAGTCTTTTTACATTTTCAAGCTAATCTAGTTATTTTTACTAGTTCTACGTTTCATACAATACGATATATTACAGGAACCTAAAAACCATGTTATACAAGGGATGTCTGTATGTTCATGTTAAACAAAATCCATTCTCGTGACATCGATGTATTGTTCAATATTTTTCATACATGCTGTTTCGCTGTATTTATAGCGTATGACGAAATGATTGATAAATTCTGAGATAATTCAATTGAATGAAAATAAATATTGACATATTTAAATGTTAATATACCTTCCAAATAGGGGTTGAACTCTCAGCGAAACTCACAATGACAGGATTTTCATTCCATTTTATCCATAAATTATAAATCAATTGGAAGCAAACCAGTGTACTCAAAGCGATCATCACAGCCCACCATAGCCTATTAAAATAAAATTAATATCCCACTATTAAATTGCTATGTCAATAAATTTAAAAAAAATCATTAGCACCAAGAGGGGTTGGTCTTTTGGTTACAGATCATCAAAGAATGCTTATTTTTAGTCGTAGGCAATCTCGATAGGAAATTTTTATAATGAGAGATGTTTTTTATACTGATTTCGGAAAGATTTTTTTGCAAAATAGTGGAACTATGAGTGAGTGTAAAAAATATCATTATTTCTTTATATCTTAATTACTATCGTAAATCAGCCATCTATAGGCGATCCTATTCGATTTTATTAATCGTCTCAGTATCGAGAAAATCGATTGGTAACATGATAAATTCGATCATCCAAATTTGTTTGTATGGTGATTTTTTTCTCCGATTCGGATTTGAAATCGATTTTTTATAAGAAAAGTTCAAAAACTAAGACACTTTTCTCGCATTCAAAACGACGCTATATGGAATTGTATTAGGATAATTATAATTAAGTGACTACATGTGAAGACTATAGTAGTGACTCAATCGTCATGGGTTCAAATTTACAGGAGGTGTGGCTGGCAATTACGCGTTTAAACTACATGTTATAAAAAACGAAGTCAAAATGGCTGTCATTGGTCCCATAAAAGGGATTGCCAAAAACTACTAATATAATTAAAAGTTATGATACTCGCTAATATCATTAAAAATGCGCTAATTTCCCCCGACACAACTAAGCGTGCAGACAACTATATCGACTTCAACAATAGAGCATTAATTAATTTAATATTATAAGCCACTTACTTTTCAATTTTCGGTCGCTTTTCTTCCCCCAAGTATTGGAATCCATGAAGGCTTGTTTTCGACGTAAATTCTTCACAGTATTCTTTGGCTAGTGATTTATTTTTGCGCTTCATAGATACGCCTATAGCTTCCAAAGATAATGTTTCTTCGACAGAATTAGAATCTTTACTTGCATTCATGATTGATTTAAGACCTTCAGTTGGATGAAGCTAGAGAGCAATTTCAAAATGATGGAATATAACGTTATTATTACCAATCAACATGTTTGCTTATATGTTCAATAAATTCAATCGATTCATAGTCTTCAACGTGTGATATTATGGCAATTAACTATGTTATATTATTCTTTCGTTGTTCTTATAACATCACCAAAGCATTAATCTTAATGTGCCATATCCGATATCGGACATAGGGGGAATCTCCATAGGAGATCATACTAGGGGAAGAATTTAATTTGGTGGTTTCCCATTTGTCTTCCACACATGGTAAAGTAAGGATAGTATTATTTAGAAAAATAGGAGAGAAGAGAATCCATGAATGAGTAGCGAAATTATCATTATATGTAAATGATAATTTAATAATTGTTGCAAATTCAATCACTCACTCATGGGCGTCTCTGCACGACTTCTATTAATTGCATTTACTTCTTCAAATCCAGGAAATCAGGGTAAACCTGGATCTAGACGATCGATCAGAAATATTAATATTTCTGCATGTATAGCTATAGCAAAATGATCGGATGAAAAATGAAAAAATATCATGGAGAATAGTTTTGATCTATGAATAATATTAATAATGATATTCATTAATCGCACAATATTAATAAATGGATTCACCAAAATATCCAATTGAAGGAACCGTCTACACTAAGAGCTTGTTTTAAATACACTGAACAAACTGACAGTGGTTGTAATATAAAAAAACTACTTCGTCATATTCACTTGAAATACAGTACTAAATAAAAAAATTCACTCTATCTGAATTAACACATCAATGATCAAATACACCCATGGGCGTTTTATTTTTACAGCAATATTTATATATTGTTACTCGTATGTAATTTTTAATTTAATTCCAAATTTCTGTTTCAGGGGAGATCATATTATTTTCATTATGGAAATCGTTTTCCACAGAATATTAATTCACCGCATAAATAGCATTGATATCGAGTTTACTTTTTAAAAATTATCTCTTGGTGAGCTTTTTTATGAGAACTTCGATTAAATTTCGAATTGAAATAATACATACTTTATAAACTGATTTCGGTCAGTTCAGATTCATTGTCTGTTTTTTAACCTTTTAACTGCCAGGGCGTAATGAGCGCGTACAAATGCGACTCGCCGGTGAGTCTTTGGCATTTAAAAGGTTAAATATAAAGCATTATAGCGTAGGCCATATTAATTTCGATTTCTTGTGACGATGACGAACAGTGACAATTTAGAATATTTTTTTAACACTAAAAAATATATATATATGTACATGTTATCAGGGCTGGCACAAACAGAAATTGTCGATAGAAAAATGATCGATTCTTTATCAAGATGGTTGAGACAATAGAAATATTGGTCCATCATATTCTTAAGGGCTTTAAAGCTCCGGTAGATCCAATTTAAGCCTTTGCAGAGATACAAACAAAATGGCCCCATCAAATCGATAGTGAATATATGATCTATATAATTTCCACCACTACAAGCCACCTCTGACTGCAGAAGTTCAAAAAGTCATTAAACCAGTCTATGAAAATTTATCACGAGGTGAATGTTTAGGAGCTCAAACACAAAATAACAATGAATCATTAAATTCATTGATGTGGACTTTTGCTCCTATACATTTTGTATTCTGACACAAAGATCGTTGAAATAGCAACTTACTTTTCTTATCGTGATTATCTTCAATAAAGGATTCAATGGATTTTGATAGTTTTAGTTAGAATAGGATATCAAATTGGCCACATAACTCAAGCTTACGTCCATCGTCGTAATGAAGCGCCTATCTATCGCTCCGAATGACTTCGCTAAAAGAACTAGAACTGATGCCAGAAAGCAAAAACCGGCTTTGCAAGATTTTGATGAAGAAACTAAAGGCTATTTTTATAGAACAGATATATCCAATTAAAGGTGAGTCAAATTTTTCATGGTCATAAACGAATTGGAATCTTTAAGCGCGTTTTTCTCAAAACTGCATTTTTCAAATCGGTTGCCACAAAAAGATCTTTTTCGATTATGTGTATCTAGGTTGCTGTGTATTTTAGCAATGAGAAATAATTTCAATAAAACTGTAAAATGTGCTTAAAATATGAATCAATATGTTGTTGTGTATGGATGTTTTGATTTGAAATCGTTTTGATTTCCATAGATCTAACTTTGATTATGTATTCGGTCGTTTTACATAAAGGAAACAAGTATTCAACATTAATTGAGACACCTTTTTAGTTAGTTAGTTGATCGTTAATCATTATTTGTCATTATTCATTAGAATCAACGAATCCAATTGTATACGAATTATCACACCTCTGCGTTATTTGACAACAACACAACTATGGGGTTATACAGGGAGAAAATTTTTCAGCTGAAGCCCTACAAATAATTGATTTATCAATTTCAATTAACAAGGTCTTTAAGAGTAGTTTTTCACTATCTTCTGATGAAAACTCCTTGGTCTTTCCAAAATTTCCACACTCTCTATCGAGCATTTCATCTAAACTCCGGAGATACCTGTAGGTTTATCATATCCGTCAATTTGACGAAATTTGAACATCATGATCAAAATAATAAAAAACCTTTTGTAACCTGTAAAAGTTGGGATTACCATAAAAGTCATTTAGTTTTCTGATTTCATTCTAAAGAAAAATATTTGGAGGATTTGTATGGAGTATATATGTATGAAGGATTCAAATATAACTCAGAATTTTACATACCTATTTTGCAAGGGAACTGTATAGAAAAATAAGATACTCCATTTGTATTTTAATATATCCCTAATAAATGTATACAACAAAATTCCGAATCTATATTTGAATCTCCCTCGTATTATAAGAACAGTATTTTTATAAGGCATTCTGACGAATACATCCCGAAATAGATTCAGTTGAATAATAATTGATTATTCAATAGGCAGCTCTGATGACCTTTGTTGAATTTATTTAAAAAATAAAATGGAAACATGTAAAAAGACTCAACAATGTATCTTTCATAATATTTTTAGGTATTAAAAATAGCTTTTTTTCTACAAAAAAAAAAAACATAGCGACTCACCGGTGAGTCGTTGGCGCCTAATTTCCCTGCGAATTTCTTGGATTTCCCGCTAAAATATTGATTAATATGCGGATTATACCTTCATCATAAGCGTTATCAACAATTCTGATTATATTTGACAGTATGACTTAATTATGTTGAACTCTCATCAGATTTCAACCCCCTCCCCTCCAAAATCCAATGGCACTCAGTCGCCACTGTCATATTGATAGTCCAGAAACACGCCAGAACATAACTATTAAATGATCCACATATATTAGATGACCCTCAATTTATACTGCCAGCTCCCGGTATCATAGATCTTGTTGTGGAAGTAACTGATAATAAAACACACATTTGAACTCGAATCAACTGTTTGGAAATAAAATATGCCAATCATTACAACACCAAAGACCATATGCAGAACAATTGGAATTTACCATTTTTGTGCAGAATTTTACATTGAAATTAATTTATTTGAGCTTATGAACGACTATGCTGTTACAATTTTTTTTTTTGTTAGTTGCACATGGACGGAGAGACATCCTCAGTTGGCATAGGAACGAATCCCAGATGCACTTAAGCGTCACGTATGTCTTCACCCTACCCCGGCAACGCCCTAGCGAGGAAAGGAGAGACTGGACTCTTTGCACTCCAGAAAGCCCTTTCCAGTAGAATCAAAATGGTCGTCTAGAGTAGTTTTCCAATGTCTCCCGAAGAAAACTACTCAATCTTTATAAAGCTCCCACACTCCCTATCGAGACGGTCGCAAAAGCGTTCATTCAGGATACCCGCTGGGTGAGCATTCAAAATGAAGCTTGGTGGTATATCGAGCGAATGAGGTGAATGTATGATACAAATGAGATGGATGTAACCGCTGCCTGTGAATGGATATTAAAGAGGTACATAGTTCTGCAGTGGACTGCTTGTGGCTGCACTATGATGATGATGATGATTTCAATATTAAAATAAATTGAAAGCAAACGTATAGATGTGAATTCTTGCATCAAAGTTCCGTCATGTGAAGTCTTCCTTCTGAAGAATTTTTGAAAGTTCCTTCTTCTTGAAAATTGGAAAGCAATCTAGTATTATATCATTCACGTGGAATCGTTCCATAATTCGCGTGGAATAATTAACCATATCCCCTGTATTTCTATTTATGCTGTAGTTTTTCTTATTATTCCACTTATTTTTATATTTTTACTTACTACACATTTATATTTTTATCACAAAATTACGTGGATATTCCTGAAATTTGAAATGTTAAAATCAATTCTAATTGTTTGAAACCAAATAATTGTGTATAATTTTGTATTTATTAATATAAAATTTGAGTTTAACATCAATAATAAATAATTAAAAGAGGATTTACACATAAGTAAAAAATAATACAAGTATTTTAAATTTATATCACTCCATGCTATTCCATTAAGCATGCACATAGCCCCAGAACGTGTCTTCCAATGCTAAAATTAAAATATTAATACATGGCTTTGATTATTCAGTCAGTTGTATAATTTGTATGTTTAAGTATATTAATTACTTAAACATTAATACACAGACATTTTGCAGCCACTTGAGTAGGCTGAAAAAGCAGTTTTTCAACATACTCTTTATATAGAATGACCATTTTCATAATGCTATGAATCAAATTGCATTCCTTTGATGATCATTAATGAAATCCTAATTTTATATTGGACTATTGCGATGACATGAAAATATAAATCTTTTTAACAATCGGGAGATCAAAGCTCAGGAAATCTGTATAGCAATAAATCTACATCTTTTGGATAATAATTTATTCACCATAATAGTCCAATTTTTTTAATGTACTTTTAAACTACGCCTTCATTCGTGTATCAATTTAAAACATTTCATTTCAAAAGAAATGCAAAAGTCTCGATGATGATATTTCACATCTCAAGATATTCTTATAAGCTCTAAATAAAAATATCAACATATTCCGTGTAATGCATTCATACATAAACATTTTATATCTATTATGGATGAAATGATTGTGTCATTTGATTTCTAGTATTGTTGTGATGGTTACCATTTTGAGGATAACCAATGTGAGACTTATCCATTGGTTGATTATTTGTAATAAAGTTATGATGATTAATTGAATGAGTGTGTTGTTGATGTTGGATCATGTGTGGTCCAACATTTGAATTAGGAACGTGATTTTGGCTTTCGCCAGGAATTTTTGAATGCACTGTAAGAATTGTAGGTCCTTGGTGGTGATTGTTATTTGGATATGAGAGATAATGCTGAAAAGCAGACAGTGGTAAAGAACCAAGTGTTTCCGGATATGTATAGGTTGGAGGAGGAGGCAAACTACTACACGGTATGTTTGTGTTTGATTGATCCGTATTTTGTTTAGGCATTGTCTGTTTGGGCTGTCGTGGCATAACTGTATTTTCAGCTGATGCAGCAGGAATACTATCTAAAAATAAAAACAAAATTAACATAGCCAATCATTATAAATATTCTACTAACTATGGAAAATCAATAAATTTGTATTACTTCACAGCTTAAATATTCAATATTCAAATATTAATAAAACTGCATGAAAATATTGTTAACATACTACATTGTGAATTATTTTCTGTACTTGGTAGCTGAAGATCTTCTTTCATAATTTTCTTTAAAGTTGACCGAGGAAGCGATAATTGTTCTGCACGAGCTCTCAACGATAATCCAGGGGCTTGCTTAAGAGAGGCTTCCACAAATGGTATGTGAGCTTTTCTGAAAAATAATTATATTCAAAGTTCATAATTGATAATATACAAATTTATTTAATAATGATCTATACCAGCGGTTCTTAAACTGGGGTCCGCGGACTCCCGGGGCTCCGCGAAAATATAAACAAAACATTTATCTATACTTGAAAAAGATATTTTAGTTGAATTGTTTACAGAAAACATTGTAAAAAGATCTATTTTGTCCAAGAAATGTTTGTTTGAAAAATTAGGTCACAAGGGTTGAGATGGATTCGCTAAGAAAAAAAATATTTAAAAGGGGTCTACGAAAAAAAAAATTGCTCAAGAGGGGGTCCGCGAAAGAAATTTTGCTCAAGAGGGGTTCCGCGGACTACATGAGTTTAAGAAGCACTGATCTATACCAATATCAATTGTTTAAAAAAATGTACACAAGTCAAATATGTACCAGCAACTTGATCAGTCAAGTAAAAAAATAGAATTATCAAGCATAAATATTTAGGGTCAAATTGTATGGTCTGCCCTTAAAAAAATAATGAAAATGATTCTGTTATGTTTATTAGTCTATTTTGAAGTGGAATAGCATGTAGAAAGACTTACTAATGCACTACAGTCAACTCTCCTCCCCTTTCCACTTTCCTAATTCTTTCCTGTGAGTACGCATTTAGATTGAGCCCTGCCCTACACTTCATCTAATCATCAAAAGTTTCTCTGAAGAACATTTTACAAATACACTGGGAGAGTCTGCTCCTTTATTTATAAAGGTAAAATATTGACCGACAGATAACCAAGGTCGTATGAGCTATCAAGACAAACATCACAGTGATCGACCAAGAGACGTGATCACACCAGAAATGCTGAAGAAAATCTACAAAATAGTATTGGATGACCGTCAACTGATAGTGTGCGAGCTAGCAGATATCGCTGTGGCCAAAATTAACGCGTTAAAGTTCAAATTGCTTCCTCATGAATCATATTCGCCAGATTTAGCCCCATTGGATTATTTTATTTTTATAAACTTGAAAAAAATGACTCGGTGGTAAAAGATTTATTAACAATGAAGAGGTGGAGTCGGTGGTTGATGGCTATTTTGAGATACTCATTTTTTTTTTCTTTTCTTATTTTAAACAATCTATCCTTTGAGGGAGATTCAGTTCTTCTTATGGTGTTGCTGGCTTGTGTAGGTTCCCATTCATTAATGAGGACCTAATGTTTATTAATTTGAATCTTTTGTTCAGGTCATGAACCATACATCTTTTCAGCCTACGGGTCCCGGAGGCTTGGCTGATTAGCTCTTCAACAAGGCGGTTGGGGTGTGTGTTCAGTCTTTTTTTGTATTTTTGGCTATGGTGTTCAACCTTCTGCCTCACTGTTGGTATGCTTAATTCCCTGTGTATCGTGTCATTTGTCACGCACCATGGAACGTTGCCTATATTATGCAGCACTTAAGACTGAAAGCGTTGGAGAATGTCAATATTAGAATTCAATGCAGTACCCCAGAGCTGTATTCCATATGTCCAGATTAGTTTTAATATACTTTTGTATAAAAGTGTTTTGTTTACTAGGGACAGTTCCAATTTTGGCCCATTAACCAATACAGCATTCTCATTTTGATATCTAGTTGCTTTCTCTTCTTGCTTATGTGCGTCTTCCATGTTAAACGTCTGTCCACGTCTGTCCACGTCTGCCTGTGGCAGTGCGTGGACATTCACTGGCAGTCATTTAGTGAAACAAGAGTTTGTTCTCGAATGTTTCTCGTCTATTAGTGAAAGTGACATGCGTAGATTTACTTTCATTAGCCTTTATGCGCCATGAGCCATTTTTATATGTTGTTGAGGTCATGTTGGAGTAGTTGCAGGGTCGTTGTGCAAGGTTAGAAGAGCTGTGTTGTCCGCGAAGGTGATAAATGTCGCGGTGTCAGTTGTCGGAATGTCGACTGTGTATAAAAAGGTATAAAACTGGACCAAGCACGCTGCCTTGTGCAATGCTGGATTTTATAATGTGCAGTGTGGTGGCTTCATCTATGTATTTGATGTAGAATGTTCTGTTGGTCAGGTATGATTTGAGTATGAAGAAGTAATTTGTGAGCAGTTGTTTTCCAATTTTATATAGCAAGCCCGGATGCCTCAATTTGTTAAAAGCCTGAGCTACATCCAGGAATGCTGCCAAGCAATATTTTCTGTCTTCTAAGTCCTTGTGTATTCTATTAAAGATCCCATGTATTTGTTCCACAGTCGCATGTTATTGACGAAATCAAAATTGATGATTGGGTATTAGATTGTTTTTCTCAAATTTATTTCTTACATTGTGTCCTTCTGGGACTAACCTCGTATTTCTTTACATTTAATTTTTGATGATTTGTACGGAAGGTAATAATGATAATCCAAAATGAATCCATATCCGCTGAGCTTGCATAAATGAGAGTTAATTGTATGTTATTGTTTTCTTCATCATATCTTTATTCTTTTAAAACTTTATTGCAAATATTATGCATTGCTTTGATGCAATAGTAAAAATTGAAGAAATATAATTTTAGACAAAAAATGAAATGGAGTAAAACTTGCAACAAGCAAAATAAATATCATTCGATAAAAGTTATGTTGGCATTAAAAATATCTACAAATTTTATCAATTAATGTTGTTGTCGTTTGCGATAATATGTTCTGATAAAAAAATTGATTTGCTGTTATATTTTAAATGAGATTTTTGAATATATTAATTATGTGTAAAAATATTTTTTATTAATATTTACCTCCTGCATGGGCGTCCACACCTTTTAGCATCAAAAACTTTTCCAGTAGCAAATATTTTTTTTTCCCAAAAATATAAAGTGTTTTTTGTGGGCGGTGGTTTACCAAATCTTAGCCTGAAGTTAATCTTTATCTGCAAAAACAAATATATATCTCAAATGCCACATTGTTTATGGTGCAATGATACAATCAATAAATATTTATTTCAATCCTGATGGCTTAATCTGGTTAATAATAAATGATATGAATATAAATTATTTCAATAAATGAATCAAGTCGACCAAATGCAAGCATTGTTTTTTTTTCCAAATGCAATTCAATTTATGTGTATACAAATTTCCAATTGAGGAACAATTTAAAAAAATAAGGTTAAAGGAGTTTTAACCTGTGCAATAGAAAGTTTTTCTAATTTTCTTTCATGAACCCAAACTGCAGCAACTAATCGTTCTTCGATGCTAAAATTTGAAGTGTCAACTCCTTCTTTATCTTCCTGTTTTATCTTTTTATTTTTCTTTTTCTTATCTTCATTCTTTTCTTCCAACATTTTATCGTGCGATTCATTGTTACTTTTTATATTGTTTGATGACATTATCATCAATGCCAAAAACAAATACACAGCAATAATTTGCTAATTTATTGAACACATTAACGCTAAATAGTCCATAAATAATATATGAAATATAAGAGTTGACATTCAACAGAATGTTTAGTTATGAATTTTGATTATTATGCTAACGACAAGCAACGACATAACAAACAAGCCGAAATGACCGCTGACAAATTCATTTTTAATGGCCTTAAAAACATACATATCAACCATAGCCAATATAGACGCTGATCGACGTTCGAAAAACATATTATTTAAGAATATTTTTTGTGGGCGAATTAAACAACAAACTTAAAATATTTTTATTTACCGTTTTAAAAAATATCATTATATTCTCGAAAATGTTCATTGTATATGCAATGCCTATCAAAAGGAAAGAAACAGAAAGGGCTGCTGTTCCGGATCTTGTAATATTAGGGATCTCAACATGCTAAACAAAAATGTAAGAGAATTTAATTTTTAATTTCGATTATTAATTTGTTCCGAAGCGATTACAAATCACCTGTTTATTTTTAAAAGTTTATGTTTGAAAAATATTTTTAGAAAAAATTTAATTGATTGTGTATCAATAGTATTGACCATTAAAATCATTTATCCATGTAGGTAATCTCTAAAGATTATTGATATCCAAAAAAACCTGTTTTAAAGATATAAACAATAGTCAAAAAACTATTATTTCTACAATTGAAATATATATTTGAACAATATCAAATGTTTGGAAGTAAATTTCATTTAATGCTGATGATACATGATTGATGAATGCCATTATATATTAAAGTTCAAATAGCTTTCCATTATATGTCTATTACAAGGCAAACAAGAGATCAAAACATTTTTATATTAAATTTTTCATTAGTACTTGAAAATTTTCAATATATAAATTGTGCTCATTTCTTTGTAATGTTAAATCACAAATAGTTTTCTAATTATTAAAAAGCCAATATATATATTTCATCAGTAAATTGAGCATACATCATGCCGAAACAACTTTTTAAGCCTTTTCATTGTATTTTGGTATTCTTAAAAGAAATTTAAAAGCTCTAACAGGGTTATAATTTTCATTGATGATGTCTTAACGTCTATAAATTAATTTTTATATGCTTGTCTATTAATTTAGATATGTTAAAAATAAGAACACTTTATTTTATCGTCTTTCAAAAAGAACACTAAGAAAAATATGATTGGTAAATCTAGATTACGAAATGTTTTCAACAATTTATCTGACCACAAAAATCAAAATTATTTCGTGTTTAATATGCAGTTTATAACGTGATAATACAATTAACCACACACATTAATTAATAACATTGGTTTTGCACACTAACTAATAAATCTTGTTTTTGAAAACAAAAACTACAACTACTTGCACACAGCACCACATATTTAAAAGAGTTATAAAGGCGTAGAAAAACAATCAAGTCATCACAAAGCAGTTAACACTGCAAATAGTATCTACTATTGGTAAGACTTTAGCATTATATAGATCTTTATACAAAGCGTTTATATTATTTTAAAATAATGTAATTATCTATTGATCAATTATAAAAATGCATAGCATTTTCATGATATTTATATATGGACCTATGATTTTAGACAAGAAACATCTATAAAAAACACAATGGCAAACCGAGAAAATATTTTGCTTCTTTTTGATCGCCCCGGAGAGCCTATATTTATGCCCAAAGGCGAAAGCAATAAAAAATTCATTGTGCCCAATAATTACCTGGTAATTTATGACATTTTCACTTAATAATCTCTTTCATTTCATTTGAAAATCCACTGTAATGTATGCTTTTTTGCTTGTTTGTAGGGTGAGCGCTATCGTCCAATTCAAACGGAAGTAGAAAGCAGATTTGGCGGTGAAGATGAAATTCCAGTCAAGAACATTTCCCTCCCAAATTTAGATATTCCTATGCAACTCAAAAGGCGTGATATCTTCTCGCTCTTTGTGCCTAGGCATCGTAAAATTGCCGGACGTCTGATTGATATATTCTTGGGTGAGTTATTCTTAAGCGCTTGTGATTTATATCCATACGAATATACAATTTTTCATGCTGAAAATTTTGAAAATATTAAATGCAAAATCAGACATCTAATTTCTTAATGTGTAATGACAATTTTTAAAGGTATGCGAGATGTAGATGATCTGATGTCAGTGGCTTGTTATTGCCGAGATCGGATCAATTCCTATCTATTCAATTATGCATTGTCGGTAGCACTTTTACACAGGTAAGATTTATTTTCAGTCATGTTGTTAAGCGGTTTTAAATTTTCTTTCCTTTTTTAACTTATTATACTATTTGTATATATTTTTAGGGAAGATACAAAAGACTTGCCTCTACCAAGTTTCATTCAAAGATTCCCTGACAAATATGTTGATAGTAACGTTTTCAACAAAGTGCGTGAAGAAAGCAAAGTTGTTCCAGATGGATCACGTGTAAGCAAACAAATTATATTTAAATATCCATAACAGTAATTATCCAATTTTAATGGCTTTCTCAGCAAAAAATGGCACGTTTGTCCACCGCATTATATATCCTGTGCATATCTTATGGTTAAATGTTTATAGTATTTTTCCTCAACTATCACAGGAAACAGCTCGTTGTGGTTTTGAACATTTTACCTTATATATTCTTGAATACACAATTATAAATCTGATTATAGCTAATTAGCTTCACGTCAATAATAAAATGCATGCATTTTCATATTTTCAGACTCCTATTATTATACCAAAAGATTATACTGCATCCGATTTAGATGAAGAACATAGAGTAGCTTATTTCAGAGAGGATATGGGCATCAACGTACATCATTGGCATTGGCATTTGGTTTATCCGTTTGAGTCAGCTAATCGTGCTGTTGTTGCAAAGGATAGACGAGGAGAACTTTTCTATTACATGCACCAGCAAATTCTTGCTAGGTTAATAAATTTCACATTTATATTTGCTATAAAGCTTCTATAATTTTTATCCTAACATTCCAATTCTGTTCTAAATACTTATAAACACTGCTGACTTTGATTGATTTTTGTTTTTAAAGGTACAACTTTGAACGCTTCTCAAATAGCTTACCCAGAGTTATTCGCTTCAATAATTTACGTGAACCAATCAAGGAAGCTTACTTTCCTAAAATGGATTCCTTAGTTGCAAGCAGGGCTTGGCCACCAAGGTAAATGACTTTATAAAATCAACGCAAAAATATTGCTGATTTTAGAACATATATCATGAGATTTTATAATTCAACAAATAACATTACACTGAATTAGATTATAAAATACTAGAATAAATAGTTCCATAAAGCCATAATCACAGGAATAAATATTTTTATCTATCTTTGCAGATTTGAAAATACTCGTCTTACTGATCTTAACAGAACTGTTGATCAAATCACAATTGATATAAGTGATCTAGAGCAGTGGAGAGATCGCATTCGAGCTGCCATTGAACAAGGATCTTATATGGATGTAAATATTTATGTTTTTTAAAATGACTCCCCATTGAATATGTGATCTACTACATAAAATATTTTAAAAAGATGTTTAAATTCATAATAAAATGACACCATTATGTTAAATTTCAGAATAGAAATCGTCGTAGGCCATTGACGGAAGAAGACGGTATTGATGTTCTCGGAAATATACTCGAAGCATCAATGATTTCACCAAATCAAGGCTTTTATGGTAATCTTCATAATGCCGGTCATTTGTTGTTTGCATTGGCCCATGACCCTGATCACCGTCATCTTGTAAGTTTAACATATTGCAAAAATAACATTATTGTAAATTTGCATTTTACTCATGTTCAGCCTTTCAACTTTTTAAACAGGAAACTTTCAGTATTATGGGTGATTCTGGAACAGCAATGAGAGATCCAATTTTCTATCGTTGGCATGCGTATATTGACGACATTTTCCAACTTTACAAAAATACACTCCAAGCATATACCACCGCAAGAGTAAGCATATGAAATACACAATAGAAATTCACACTTGCATACATAAATATATGTAGTTTATTACAATAATTTTTTATACACCACAACATCTTATTTGTTTCCTTCGTTTTAGTTGAATTATCCTGGAATAACTGTGAACAATATCCAACTTGATTCTAATGGTGCAGCAAATCAATTCAGAACATTCTGGCAACAAAGCGATATTGATTTATCCAAGGGAATGGACTTTACCGACCGTGGAACAGTTTTTGCTCGTTTCACTCATTTACAGCATGAACCATTCACTTTCAAGTTAGTACTTTTATTATATCTAAATAGAATCCATGAAGATTTATTAATATTAAGGATATTAACAAATTTATTCATTACATTATATAAAATATTATTTATGAATTTTATAGCATCGGCGTTATGAACTCCACTGGAAATCAAGTTAACGGAACCTGTCGTATATTTTTGGCTCCTAAGTTCGACGAAAGGGGCTTACCTATGCCTTTCACAGCACAAAAAAATCTTATGATTGAATTAGATAAATTCACAGTAAACTGTAATAATTTGTTTAAAATTTTTAAAAAGAGCAATTCAATATTCAAATATTTCCTGTGTAAATCAAAAATGTCTTTGACTTACTTTCAGTGAACCCAGGAAACAATAATATTCAACGACGATCAGATCAATCATCTGTAACAATTCCATTTGAAAGATCATTTAGAGATCTTAACGCTCGACCAGAGGGTGCAGCAGCAGATGCGTTTAACTTCTGCGGTTGCGGTTGGCCGGATCACATGTTAATACCTAAGGGAACACCACAAGGCTTGGCTTCTGAACTTTTCGTCATGATTTCAAATTATGCAGATGATAGAGTGAGTAATCATTCTTTTAAAACAGACTAATATCCCAAAGAAACATGATTTTATATTGCTTTATTTGTTTACAGGTTGAACAAGACTTGGTCGGAACTTGCAACGATGCAGACAGTTACTGTGGAGTGAGAGATAGACGTTATCCAGATAGGAGGGCAATGGGATATCCATTTGATAGACAGCCAAGACGAGGAGTTGGAAACCTTGCTGACTTCCTCACCCCCAACATGAGAGTACAAGATGTGACCATTGTATTCACAGATAGAACAGATATTAGAGGATCACGCTAAAAAGGCTGCCTTCATTTTTTGACCAATCATATTACTAATAATGAGAAAAGAAAAACTTATTTTAAACAAAATAAAATTATATTAAGTGTTTATTCTTATAATAATCAATATATTTTCAATGTACAGTGAAAAACTAGTCTATAAGGATGTTTTTAAAATATTTTATCAATAATATTATAATAAGGAAATTATTATATTTTAAAAATGTTTTGAAATGCTTATCAAAAAATATTTTAGATTATTGTCAATTAATATAAACTTAATGTTTGCCTCAAATTATATTATTTTATAAAAATGTACTAATAATGTTAAGAGTATAAATAAAGCCAGTTGATTATACATACATTTATATTAATACAATTTATTCTACTATTTCTTTAAGCCTTTGATTAGTGAATTAATTTTAAAATGACGTAAACATAGATGCTATATCCGTATGTGCACCGTTCATCGTCCATACAAATTCACTTTTCTCTCGGGTCATCACAGCATGAGTCAATCTTGTATATTAAGAAATAAACCTTAACACTATTGATCATACAATACCCGTTCATTTTTTCACGTAAACATAAACAATCGTCAAAAACGCAACAAAATGATGATCTACTATGGTTTGCAGATTAACTATAAAAATAACGACAGCTGAGTGCTTCCTCCGCAGTGGATCTTTGGTAGATTATGCCGGGAGACACGCAAATGTTTTTGGTCAGTTTTAGAAATTATTGAACTCGATATACTTGGACAATTGGTGCAGATACAAGACTAAGGATTTGTAAGAAGCTGTATTTCAAAGTGAACCATAAATATAATTTCATCGATCCCAAATCTGGTGCACACACACAGAACATCGAGAAAATATGAGGATTGGCAAAATAAACAACACAAAAGTATAGTACGTCATCATTTAGATTCATATCTGGTCGAGTCAATTTTAAATTGTATAAATAATGTTTGGCCTCCAACATGTCATTAATAATTATATGTATATATACATATATTTAAGAAAAAAAAAAAAAAACAAATGAATAATTATTTAATTTAATAACGAAATGTTTACCTCTCGTTGAACATATTCACTGTGAAAAACAGCAGGTTTTGTGCGTTCCCAAGACAAGTAGAGCCTATCCAAGGGGAGCAGGAGAGGCTGCTGCCCCTGGTCTTGCAATATTTATTTATGACATCAATACGTTAGACAAAAATATTCAAAGCAAAAGGTTTAAAACTAACCATAAGATAGAAATCATGTTGAGGGTTGTAGCACTTAACAATTCAAAAACGGCAATATGCTGTTGTCCCGCCCCAGATCTTGTATTTTTTTCTGAAAGATCCTAATGGCAAGTAGTCTTTAAATTCCAATTTTTGCATTAAAAATAACATTTTATTCATTAAGATCTCTATTACTTTAAGGGAAATTCTGTAAAAAGGGACCATTGCTTGAAAATCATTAATAAAAACTATATTTAAAGTAAATAGTACGTACATTCAATATTATAGTACTGAATTAAATACATTTTACTAATTTAAATACAATACATTTTGTGTAAAACGATTAAAAATTAAGTGTATTACATTATAACTGAAATATTTACAAATATAATTCAACAAGAATGTTTTCAAAAAATATTTTTTTGGAATAAAACAAGGTAAGGTTTTTTAAATTGAATATTTAATTTTGATACAGGTTTTAAATACACTCTATGAAATATTAAACTTATCAAAAACAAAATTAATCTATAGCATTTTGAAAAGGTATAATTTTTTATTTAAGATTACCTTTAATCTTACTCATTTTAGGAAAGACTTAAAAGTTGAAATTTCCTCAATAGAACCCGGCAATTGTCGATATTTCCAGCACAACTTTCTAAATAGAGCTGAAGTGGTAATGCTCGCGGAGAATTTATTTGGTGAAGTATATTACGTGCAATGGTCAAATCGCCTCGAATAGTATGACATACTGCAGTATTTAACCACATAGCAAACAAAACTATATCCTTCGACACAGGATTCATTTTGCTTGCGAAATTGTGGATAACAGTTGGATTTAGATGTTCTGTCGCCTCTGTGATTCTATCCAACGAAATGAGAGCCTCTGCCGAGTACAAATGCGCAAGAACACAGTGAGCAGGAGAACCTGGACGCGTTAGTAACGCCGAAGAGTGTTCTAATGCCGTCGGATGATCATTGAGCCTCAACGAAACAAAACTGTATAATAATAAAGCAGAATTACGCAAATCACAATACTGTCTATAATTCATCGGATCACTAGGATTGACTGGAAATATGCATTGATCATAATACAGTTCAACGGGTGGATCTTTATACGGTAGCAGAGTTACGGCATTCATTAAACATAAAGCGGCAAATTCCAAAGATAGCGTTGGAATGGCATAAGATTCGCCGGATATAATATATTTTTCTTTATTTATATCGCCAGGTATTAATTTGGCATGAGCGCCTGAACCAATTTTCCGAACAACATTATCGCGTCCATTTAATTTATTGTAATTGAACACACAACACTCAGCAAGCCGTAGCCAAATTCTGGGATTGTTGGGATAGTGACGAATTGCTTCGACTAAGCAGTCGAATGCATCTTCAGGTCTGTTGGCTTTCAACAAAGATGCGCCAAGATTGAAAACGTACAATGGTCGATCTTTAGCAATATCCACTTTTGAATTCTCATTTTTCGTTTTATCTTTGATTTTTTTTACATATGCAGAGTGTTCTTTTAAAGCTTGTTGCATATATTTGACGGAAAGATTGTGTTTCTTCATAGCTGAATATAAAACGCCCAAGTTGTTGTTGAGGGGAGCCCATAATTCGTCAGGATCAGAGGAATTCAATTGACCATCGACAAATTGTCTGTACTGCCCCAGGGCTGCGACTGCTCCAGGTATGTCTCCGTTGACGTAAAGCTGATGGGCTCGCAAAATGAGCCAATCTATTGTTTGAATATTTGTTGGAGGTAATAGTTGTTTTCGATTCATCAAACAAGCGCGAAGTCTTAGTTTCTTGAGCAGGTCTTTAAATTCTGGTGTTTGGTTTTGGATGTTCAAATTTTGGTCACTCAAGAGTATGGCCTTCTCTGGCGCTCGGCAGCAGATATAAACTTCCATCAATAGAAGTACAATACTATACGAGAGATTTCCGTCGATTAGTCTATCTCTAAAAGTGAGTAGTTTTTCCAATACTTTTCTAGCTTGCCCGAAATAATCACATCGATAAAGAAGGATGGCACAACTGTAATAGATAGGAGCATCATTTGGAGATTTTATTTCTTCTGAATCGATAGAAGGCCAGGATTGTCCAGTGAGTTGGATCAGTTCTTTTTGGAAAATATCAATATTCTCACATCCACTGGCGTAAAACTCCGCAACTGCTTTATTAAAAGCTACCCGTCGGTTGTGCTTAACGAGTGCTGATAATTCATTAAGACGTGCCAGACATTCTGAATAACGACCAGCGTGAAAATCACGCAAAGCTCGCGCTGCCGGTTCCTGATCCATTTCACTTGTCAACTGTCAAATGAACTCAACAATATTGCCACTCCTGAAAATCCTCAAAACATTATTTGACTTTACAAAAGTAAGGTTAAATTCATTCAAGCAAAATATTTCAAGCCTACTGATGTGAATTTAAAAATACGTGAATATTTTTATAACCATTAAATTATAATATTTAAAAATATATTGTAAATTTTAGAAATTTAAGGATATATTTTTTTGTAAATAAATTAATCAATGTTTTATTATGCATTGTTCACTATTGATGTATAATGTAGTCCTTAAAAATTTTTTGAGCATAATGGATTGTTTCTCAGTATTTTTATAACGATTTAAACTAAATTTTAATAAAAATATTTAAAAAAAATGTTATCAATAAAAATAAAAATAGTTCAGATCAAGAAACATATTTATTATTGTATAAAATTATGTGATTATTTTACATCTAACTTGATATTTTTGAAGAGAAAATTGAATTAAAATTTCAATTTTTAAAAGAGTATATATCAAATCTGAATTAGATAATTAATAAAAAACACTCTTTTAATCGCATTTCATAATTAGTAATAAATTATAATGCTTGGTCTAAAAAGGAAAAATATTTTCATTATCTGCAAAAATATTGAGCGGATGTATGATATCAACGTAAACGACCGTTATTATATTTTGTTGTATTTAATAAGACATGATTTTAATATGGGATCGTATTTAATCAATAAAAATTAAAATAGAAGAAAAATATGTAGTATTTACCTTAAGATAGCATAAATCGGCCATTACCATTCGGGCAGTGTCATATGACAGTTGTGTGAGATCTTCTGTCGAGTTGTATTTTATCTTAGCAGCGTCGATGTGCGTCGCTGATTTTCCTTTCCATCAAACCAAAAATGTATGCAAATATTTTATATATCATTGCAAAAATAATCACTTTTACATTTATTTTAAATCATTTTTAACCAACTATAAATATTTATTGCAACACGATCCATTCCGTGATGTTTTCCACTTGTGTGCTCATTAGTTATGTGTTCCATGAGAATTTAATACAATATTTAAATATCGCATTGACTTATTAGGTAATCGAAAATTCTAGAATTTAAATATTTTAACCACATTACTGACATCTATTTTTCACAATTGCATTCAATTTCTTTATGTTGCACTTTTATAGTTAAAAAAATAATAATTCATATTTGAATGATTTTAAACAAATATAAGATTTATAATTGCATCGTATGTTTAGTCGTGTCTAAATTGAATAGAATTATAAAATTAATATTAATTCATTATAAAAAATATTATTTCATAACCCCATTTCAATCATATTGATAACCTAATCATAAATTATGTCGACATTTTTATACGCTTCATAAATTCTTTCTGTAATAATACACGTATAAGTATTAAAACTATAAAATAAGTTAAGGTATACAATCACTTATTAATTATTGAATAAAAGCTCAATCATATATTTAAACACAAAATAGTTATTTACGTTATCTTTGTATTTTGGTGTTAATCGTTTTGGAATTTGAGCTTTTTTTTATAGGTGACTTCAGCCCAATTTATAAAAATAAAGATATGATACCAATTCTAGTTATAAATATTACATATCTTACATCAGTTTAAATTTTAGTTGTTAATGATTACAAAAACATGTTCTGTTTTTAAATCAGATTCAAATCAGATATAATCGCAAATATCTTTCTAAAATCACAAAAACACATACGATTCGCATATTACTATCTACTTTTCAATATGTATAAAAAGCAAACCCTAAAAAATTTTGAGATAAGACAAAATGAACTTTAATTTAAAAAAAAACTGTTTGTGTTTGAAATCTGTTGATTAGTTTATTATTCTTATCAGTGTATACAATTAATTTGTGACATATTTCAAGTAATGATTTTACTATCTGGAAGTCAGTCCTTCAAATCTATATTTCGCTCTCTTCTCTGGAGATTTTTCTTTTCAAAAATATTATTATAATAATTAACGTACGAAGACTGGAGATTAAAGTATAATGACTTTTTTGATTTTTGTTTCAGTGAAAAATGAAGCAGAGAGGGGTATTTTCGTTGCTGGCGTTATCGACACTGGGATCCTTTATAATAGCTACAGGATCGGTTTTGGTATTAGGCCCCGAAGACAAGTAATTTCTATTATGTTAATAGTATTTATACAATAATTTGTGCACATTCCACATGCTATATAATCTTTTTTTCTAATTTTCACTCAACCGTGCTAGAAAACCGGATAATATTTATTAATTTAATATCATAAATTATTACCATTTAACAATGTACAGAATGTAGCAGGGAAACTTCCCTATTTGAAATGAGTACCCTGAATATTCTGAGAAGGGTGGAGTGGCGCTCGCTCATTCGAAAGGCACCTAATGTTTTCTATCATATAGGTTTAGTAACGATCATGCAGTAGACTATCTTTAAATGCCTCTCTGTAACATGGAAAAATATTTAAACTTATATCTCCCATACTATTTGCGTCATTAATTTTTTAAATAGGCTGCATCCTGTATAAAAACTACATATTTTCAAGATTAGCGACATCTAAGGAAATTGTTAACAGTATTGATATTATTGTTGCATCATTGGGTTGGGTTAAAGATTATGAATTTGTAAATGCCAATTATAAATGCAGAGATAATACTGAAATATATGTAATTATATTTTCATTTTTAGGATATCCATTCCCAGAGGTATTTTTCTGTCAGTTTTGGGATTTGTATTTTTTCTATCCCTCTTTGATTTTCTAAATCATGTGGCTCTGAAAACTAACTCTGGTTTAAAAATAAGAAAAAAATATCAACTAACGATATCTGATGTTTTGGATATTAGCAACAAGTAAGTGCATTCATCATATTTTACCCATTGTTTTCATACAATTATTTTTTATAGCCCTTAGCAGGAATATTACTATAGAAAAAAGCACTTGTATATGCATTTTATTAGCATAAATTGCTGATAGAACATTTTGTAAAGTTATTTACATCATATTAAAAGTCTAAAAATCTGCGATTTATGAACCTCAGTTTCTATCTATTTAGTTTTGCAATCTTGTGCTTATGTAAAATCAAATTCATATAGAATTTTTATATTAAAGTAAATGTATTAAGAAAGAACAGCATTATTATGCCGTAAATCAACATTCCAAATTACAAATAAAAACAATTTCACTTTTGTTATATAATATAAAATATGCGAATTTCGTCCCACTAGAGAATCAATTCTTATTTTTACATAATAGCTTTAAAAGTAAACGAATTTGCTTTCCCCAATTTGAAGATAATTATTTTTCAATTGTAACAAGTCAATCATTCATACTTAATGATAAAAATCTCAAGTACAAATCACCGTAAATCATCTTATTATTATTTTATCTCGAGTGGATCATTTTAATTGATCATTTGATAATGTTTAATACCTGTATCGTTTTAGAGTTGTCTCAGCTGTGCAAGCTGCCCTGTCGTGTGTGACCGGAACCATAGTCTGTCTCTGGTCATGCACTAGGAATTTCCTACACTCTTCGCACTTTATGTCGGAAGCGTACGCATGGTTCGGAGCTGCGTACTTTTTCTACGACATTTGGTCAATGTACAAAGTACACATCAATATGACACCTAAAATTACACCGACACGTGCGAGTGATAAGGTATCCAAAAAGAGCTCCACAAAATCTAGTCAATATCACAGCCGTCCACAGATTAGCTCAAACGACGATAAAAATAACGAAGGAGAATCTGATCTAAAAAACGATGCAATGGTGCAAAAGAAGAAAAATGAAATTGGAGAAGAGCGAGTCTCTTTTCTTTCATACTGTAAAGATCAACCGATTATAATAATGCACCATGTCTTTATTGGAGGATTTGGTTTCCTTGTTGTTGTGGTAATTATTATATTTTTCTTATATAAACTAATACAAATAAAACGTTTGACTATTATCGTCTTAGCTACAATATATGCTCATTCATAAAATGAATGAGTTTTTTAAAAAGGTGTTTTGGAGCATCTAAAATTTAGTTCGCCCACATAATAAGATATTTTTCCACTAAAATACATTTATATTTTAAGAATATAATAAAGTGAAATATTGCTATCTTTGCTGCAATGTCTGCGGTCAAAGGTCCATTTCAATTCTGATAAAACTCTGATAAAGCACATCATTTAGTCTTTTAAAATAGAATTTCAAATCGTCAATGAAAATCTACTATGGAAGTATTAAGTCATCACATTGTTTTATACATATTTTAATATCGATGTGACATAATCTTTAAATTTATATTTACATGAAATGCCATTACTTTTAAAATAATATTTCCAAGATATAACAAATATTCTACCACAAGCATAGATATGGAAAATTTAATTAATAGTTCTTATTCTGATTTTAAATTGTCACATATGCTATTAAATACGACCCATAGATGCCTATTTGAGTTAGGATCAAGGATTGTTACCAAAAATTAGACATAGTTTTTGATCATTCAGTATATTGCAATTGAAAAAATAGTTTTAATAAATCCTCATAAGTCAATTAATGTGGAAAAACATTGCATAATAATATTTTAGCTGACATTAACCAAAAGACGGCATAATTCATAATAAAGTACGAAGTCTGATAAAAAAATACAGTCAATAATTTTATTATAAACAAAGATATAAGCTTACATGGAAATGTAAACTTATCCCAACGTTGAATCCATGACTGGAAACATTTATGGAGGTCTTCTTTCGGAAGGGCGTTCAGCTATTCTTTCGTGGCCATCTCAACGTCAAGAATGGCGTCAAAACGTTTTCTTTTTAGCGCGGTTTTTATTTTTGGGAAGAGCCATAAATCGCATGTTGCTAAATCTGACGAGTAAAGTGAATGTGGACACACTGGAAGATTTTTTCCAGCCAAAAACTCACGAATCAGAAGCGACGTGTGGCATGGCGCATTGTCGTTATGAAGAATGAAACCATTAGCCCATTTTTTTGGTCTTTTTCTTCATATATCGTTTGTAAAACATTGCACTTCGCCTTTGTAACCGGTTGTGTGCTAGACTCCATAGTGCACACCCATAGAATTGCTGGGGGAGCCTAGCTAACATGAGTTGCGGTACGGAGCTCACCAGTAAAGGGGAATGTGGAACTACTGATTACAGAAGTGGGTGGAATCTGTGTAAAAGGTACACCACTATCCTCAATTGTTTCGGCTGATAGGGGAGAATAAGTTATGGGCTGTTTGAACGATGACTCGTCTCCATGACTGGGTACTACGAATGACCAAACCGATACAAGTACCACGGGGAAAGGGTTGAAGCCCCATGGACTTGTCCATTTTGCAACCCCCACGAGTCAACTGAGGTTGGACTCGTGGGGGCAGTAAACTCGTGGACAGTATTTCCCTTGATCTTAGCATAACCCGTCTCCATCCAATTCCCATAGTCCTTTAGTCCAGCATACCTTCGAGTACATGCAAAATCAGAAGCTGTTCTCCTTGCATGAACCTTGCCTCCTCTGGAGGATGCGGAGTGGAAAGATTGATGAGAAGCTCTTGCGTGAGTGTCATCCTGCCGGGATAAAGTTCAGTGGATGATATTCTGTGTGGCTAGTCCAGGGTAACCCGGAACAGACTGTACAGCAACGAAGGATATATGGAAAAAATAATCCATGGGTGCCGTCAGCCGCTGTCTGTCACAACATGTTCAAAGTTACGTCTTTGTAAAATTCGGAATTTACAATTGTTCCCTTTGGAACGATTCTGATCGCACTGTGTCCTCACTATTGAATAAAACAATAAGCATGGTCTTAATGTTCGACTCTGATTTACGTGCCTTTTTAGAGCGAGGGGTTTCTCCAGTTACCATGAAGTCGGAATCTGCTTGAAGATGATCCTTCAATTCCGTGCAAACTGAAACACGATTTTCCTTCTGTTCGTCAGTCAAAAGTCTAAGAGCAAATATTGCACTCACTCGTCTCTTTTGCAAGCTCTCGAATAATTATTCG